>WEDG01007273.1:0-88063 GCA_017591395.1 Schistocephalus solidus
TTAGCTTCGAGACGCCGATGCTGAGATTGGGATGAAGTCACGAGTAGGAAGAACAAGCCAATTGGCTGTCTGAATTAATGTGTGCAGTCCGCAGCCGGATTGGCTGGGTTTTATATGCGTGGTAAAGTCTTACTTTCTTCCCAGACAATGAATCCACACCGGTTCCGTTCTCCATACTACCTCCTTTAAGGAATTGCAGATCGAACTGGTCACCTGAAAAGGCCTGACCCAGGATCTACATGCCTGGAAAAAAACAGTAAATACTGGATCAGAAATATATGAAGCCAAACAGCTCACCATTTTCACAGCCCACAAGGTTTCTCGCAAGTCTCTACTGCCTGCTCCCCATAATGCCACCTTCGTGTAAAACAATGGAAACTTTGTGTGCGGATCGAACACGTCGGACAATTTTAGACCAAAATACAGTAAAGAAACTGCAAATCCATCTGCTGCCTCCTCAACCGCAGCCATTGCCACTCCTGCCGCAACACCAATGTCATCAACGAAAACCACAGCATCAATCACTGATGAGTACACTCAGATATGCCTCCGCTATCGCCCCCGCCATCCACGTTAGCCATCTTTACATTCGTAAATTCCCCGATGACATCTACCCCCGTTCTCACTCATACCTCCGGTGAGAGCATTCCTGAAGGCACAACAGCCAGCATCGTCATCATAATGTCCCTCAGGACCATGACGGTGGACACAGCTCCAGCAGGTCCTCACTGCAATTGAACCCTTTGCATCACAAATCGGTCTGGGCTGGCATTTGCAGTAATGTATGCACAATATTTGGTTCGATCTAGACACATCAATAATCCAGGAAAGATTAAAGCTTTGCGTGAGATCTCACCCTCAGTTTTCTATTTCGCTACATTATCCACAAAAACAACGAAAGAAAAAACAAACCCAACGTATTTAATGACTTTTTTTAACGAGATAGCCTAGTTTGTGCATTAAAAGAACATATTGGTTTTATTCTGTGATTTATCCACGTCTTGGTGTTTTATTTTCATCCGCTGCCACATGCTACTTCACTTTCCACGCCAAACAGAGCTTTTATACATATGTGCCACCACTAAACAATCAAGGGACTGTGCCCTGATGCCATACAAGTGCAGATTCTTACGAAAAGAGCACAATAGTATTTAGGGATAGGCAACGCCTTCAGCTGCTATAAGTAAACATACAATAATACAAGTTTTGAATGTCGAAACCACTTTATCGAAAGCAGGTGGGCAAAGCTGACTTATAAATATATTTGATGTTAAAAGAAACCGACCATTACTTGTTTGCTTCAAACACAGCCTGTTGTTGTAGCATTCGGTATTTATCGATGTTGCCGGAACACGAAACCTTCATTGATTGATGGGGGACTTTAAATGAAGCTCTTACTCCGGAGCGCCACTTTTAATAAAGGAGAAAGCGTGCGGAGATGGTGAATATTCCGAAGACTCGGAAGACTTTCTGCAAGAGTTCTAAATGCAAAAAGCACACCCTACATAAGGTTTCTCAGTATAAAGCGGGCAAGGCCAGTTTGTATGCTCAGGGGAAACGGAGATATGACAGAAAGCAGTCGGGTATGTCATATTCATTTCTTTTATTTTGTTAAGGCTACGGTGGTCAGACCAAGCCTATCTTCCGAAAGAAGGCGAAGACCACGAAGAAGATCGTACTTCGGTTGGAATGCACGGAATGTAAATACAAGCAACAGCTCAGAATCAAGCGGTGTAAGCACTTCGAGCTTGGTGGTGACAAGAAAAAGAAGGGTCAGATGATTCAGTTCTAAACTGATACCTTTGGAATAAATGAACACATTGAGTTGTCGGTGTCTAGTCTTTATCTTCTGAAAAAGTGGAAAGTCAATGCAGCTATTTTTGTGGTTTCAAAACTAAGCCGTTATGCGATGAAAGTCATACCTCCCGAATTAGCTTATATCTGTCGTACGTATGTCGCATCCTTTGATGGCCTGGCATCCTTATTCTCCACATCCGCCTTTTAGCTCATTCTACTAGCGGCTGAGTTGTGATCGTGTTTTAACGGTAGATTTGTAGAAAAATGCTCAGTGTATTTTCAGTAGATCGATCGGCTGGTATCCATCTTCCTTTCGTCGAATGCACCGGTAGCATAGACGAACAAGAATGGACTGCGCTATCGAACGTGCTGAGCCTCAACACTCATAAATACAAGAACCTTTAGGTTGTCTTGAATGTGGATTTTGGCTGGATTATTGGAAGTGACGGCCAGGAGCATAATCAGGTGCATTCCCGGAGGAACTTCCAAGTGATGACGGCGTCATGCTCTGCTCTGTAGGTGTGGGCTGCTAGCAGAAGTGGGCCGCACCGCGTGTTTTTAGGGGGCGCGGTCATGTCGCATGCCACTGTTAGCGGTTGGACGTTCGAATGGGCTCGTGGTATGTTGTGATCAATTTCTGGAGCAGCAATGCTCGTCGGGTCCCGAGGTTCACTTCGTTTGGCTGGATTAAACTACAGTGCAAATAAGGTCAGTTGTATTCTCTTCAAATTGGTTCCTTGTTGCGGAAATATTTTCGTAGTATTTTAATTTGACGACTTTACCAGGATGAAAATGGCTCTGAATTTTTACTATCCGCACGTCCGTGATAAAGTGGGGACTGTTTAGTCTACTATTCCTGTACATATTTAAGTAGACATTCATTAACTTTGTGCTTGTTGTCGTAGCATGTGTGTGGTCCCATACTACGGATCCCATCAGTTTGTGCGTGATGAAATATATCAAGCCGCTCAAGAATAAAAGTCATGTTCGTAGAATTGGCTATTGTCTTTCGCTCGCCGTTTGTTTTTATATCCAGGTGCTCAGATTTCGACTAGCATGCAGTCAGAGGGCTGACTCCTTGGAGAAGGGTAACTGGTTACAAGTTGAATAGGCCGACCGCTCAGGTGGGCATTGTTCTTTCGTTTATATTCGCTTGCCGGTTTCTTTGCGTACGACACACGTCCTTGTTTTGGTGGCTGTCCTACCACCGTGTGGCCACTACTGATTGTCTAGGGGCGTGGCGACGCATGCCTAAAACTTCCACCCGCAACTGTGTCTATCTTCCCTTAGACGGTAAAAACGGTATCTTAAGCAAGTCAGCCGTATAGTTTATCTTCATCCTCACAGAGCAGGAAACATGACAACTAGCTTTGACAAATGTACATTAGAGTCTAATGCAGGTGATCAAAAAGGGTTTGGTTCGATTCCCGGTTTTTTGGTTCACCTCTTATTTTGCGTAATTGCTGCTCCATTTCTGTAGTTGTCAAGCGCCGCTGTTAGCCAGCAGTGAGTAGAGTGCTATCCGGACCCTCTGCATTTGTGCCAAAGTTCCGACAAATGGGTCCTGTCGGTACCCTCGGTGCGCACTTTCGGCATACACGAGCCTTTGGGTATACACTGCTTTGCGCAGCACGTATGTCCTCCTTCGAGGGTAGCCATTTCCCCAAGTAGGTGCTTTCATAGACGTCGGTTGCTTGTATTCTGGCACCGGTCTGCTTTCGTAGGCATCTACATATGTTCGCGGATGTACAGTCAGGGCGAGGGCCTCAGCTCCGGTCGGACTAAGGGTGGAGCCGTATGGGGTGGCGAGCAGCATCCACCGCAGCCACTTAGATTCATGGGCTATTGAGGTTAGCGGTCAGTCCATGCTCGAAGGTGGTCCGAAAACATGGAGAGTCCGGTGTCACGTCAACAGCACGAGGTGGACTGGTTTATCCATTTACCTGACTGCTGGATTCTTCGCTCGTTCAAAGTCGAAGGACAGTGGCATGGCCTCCAACAAACTAGGCTGTACTGATGATTTATCAGTGACGTAATATGCAGTAGTACTACCTTCAAGCGTGGCGTGTCACCGATCCTGCAAATTATGAAAAGGTTTCCAGACCATAGTTGTACGCGGAAAAGTCGAATGTTGGTGGTCGTACAGTAGGGCCTCCCTCTAGCCCAGCACGATCTTATAACCTTAAAGTCGTGTGCCGGAGGGGTTTTCAGAAGTGCCCATTTTCAGATTAGGGACCACGCGGAGCTGTTCTCCCATCAGGTCACCCCACGGAACTGTTGTCTGGCAGGCCACGGCTCAACTAGTCTGACTACGGGAGGGATATGTGCCGCATGCTCTGATTAGCTTTTGCGGATATTCGCTGCCTGATACTTCATGACTTCCCAAGGCTCAACTGTATTTTTGTAATGCTACAAAGTAGCTGTCCGGACCAAAAGCAGTATAAGAATGGAGCTAAGGTTTGGATTCAGTTACTGAACCTGCAATCGGTCTCAGAACTTATGATCCTCCACCAAACGAAGTAGCCTCTGGCCACTGCGTGTTAACGGGTGGCTGTGGGCAAGTCCTCAGCGAAGGTTGACTTCAACGTTTGCCGGCTCTGTCTATCGAATAAGAGGTTGCAAACCAGCGGCAGCAGTGCTCTCGGGGACAAAAAGCCGCGAACTGACCTCGTCTGTCACCGCAAAGTCTAGTGAGGATGCCGTGACATGGTGACTGGTACCTACTAATAAGTTGGTTCTTGTGCCATTGTCCTGTGGATAGGGTACATCAGAGGAAATCAGTATAAAATTGCAATTCTTCACCAGATTTTGGTCGTTATCCATCGCCAGTCAACATACCAGGTCACTGGCATGGTAGACTCGTCTTAGCAACTCTTTCCTTCGGGGAGCTGTGCATTCTCATCTAGCTGTGTCATGGTTTGACTTAAACTGCCCGCAGCTGTATAACGATTTAGTCTCCAGTTAGTGTTATTTGGACGAACTGGCTTGTACTTGTCATCATGCCAATACAGCGGTTTAGAGGTTTATGTTAACTTCCCCCCCCCGTTGTCAGGCTGTGTCGTTTACATCGTAATTTTCTGTGCACACGTCTCCGGACGAGCTTTTGATCGAGCATCTGCCAGTTTTTATGTGGGGAAACACAGTCTATCGCTTCGAATGTCCTGCGTTGCTTAACTAAAGGAATTTAGCAATGCCAGTGCAGTTGTCCCTTTGTTTCGTTCTGTCAGACGCCTTTGAGACGGCGTTTTAATGGATCCATTAAATTTAGTCCCCCTTAAGTTTTGAACCACTTGGTAAGAAGAAACTAGCCAATGGTTCAACGTTTCTCCGTCTGGTTTCCCACTTTTAGATTTGAATACAGAGAGACTTCTAAGCTTACTGTAGTCCGTCTTTGTTAGGTCGCCGGTGTTCGCTTCACTACTTATTTATTTATTGCCAGTTTACAGGCAAGGTCAAACAAATATACAGTTGAGGGTCGAGCTGACAGTGAAAATAACTTCTGATCGTTGTTTCAAGTGTATTCAGGAGAAAAAACTGCAGCTTATTGAGGGATTAAAGTTCAGGACGGGGACGCGTTAACACAGGTGCCCTATGAAGTACTTCTTTCAGTGTTATGGATCCAGTATTCTGCACAAGCAAGTATGTCGGCGAACGGCTGTTCGCTGTCGACTAGGGAATAAGACGATTAAGGTCTGCTGAGCCAGTAATATTGCACTCAGCATGAAGTCCGGCACAGGATTCAGAGTCCATGAACGCCATCAGAACCGAAGAGAGCTTCTATAGAGTCAGCACCCAACATTTTTGGAATGTTTCCTGAATGTAGAAAACTAGTGACATCTCTCATAAACAAGGGATAGCTTTGCTGAATTTTGATACTTCTGGGTAGCTTATTCCAAATTGCTATAGCGTTTACCGAAAAAACTGACGGTATCTAACGGTGCGTGCAAAAGAAAGAAATAAAAATACATCTCGCTGACTGGTGCGCCGAGAGTGGTCGAGCTGCCTCAGAGATGTAAAAGGGTTAAATGTACAACTGTTTAAAAGTTTAAACAGTAATAGTCCCTTCTGTAATCTCCGAAGCCACAACTGGTCGGGGCTTGTAAGCTCACATCATTGTTGGTAGTACAGGTTTCTGTGTTCTGTAGAGAAAACTCCTTTTTTGAAGAAGTGCTGAACTGGTTCTATCTTCTTCCGTTCACAAGCATGCAGAAGGCTAAATAGAAACGAGCAGTATTCTAGACTAAGCCTGACATAAATGTTATAAAGGCTGATTTTAATATTGACGGTTTTAAAATTTCTGAGAATAAACCCAGTAGTTTGGCGTGCTTTCAAGACAATCAGGGCGCAGTGCTCTGACAGATTAAGACTAATAGAATATGATCCTTTATATATCCGGGATCATTTAGGTCGTGACCGTACCCATATCCTGCCGCACGTCACGAAGGATTTGATGAGCATGTGCAGCTAGGTTGAAAAACCTGCGTAAACACGCCGTGAAATTTCTCCTTAAGTTCTGAAAGCTTTTTTAACTGCGCTCTGGGATCGTCAACGTTTTCTCAGTTTGGAATACAGAGGGTTGATCTGTAGCGCAGATATAGACTGCCCTATATAAGCCAGGTGGTACGCATGCTCTACTTTTTGACTCCTGACCGTTTGGTCTAGTGTGTTAGATCGATCTCTTCAGTTTAGTGTTCGATCTGCCCTTCTTCAAGCTTTTGTTTGGCTCTGTTACATGCACAAGCATTCGGAGTACTCTCTCGCGGGGTGTTTCTTCTTTGTTGCGAGTCGAATTTAACCTGCAAAGTTTTACTAATATGACCGAGTGAATCCACAACCAACAGGCTGATCACCGGCCACTTTTTGGTCATAATCTTACTATTAAAGTCGGTGTTAGTGTACAAAAAGAAGTATGCTGATTAAGTGAGGGAGGATGAAGAGTAGTCGACTTCATAGACATCGGTGTTGGCGGTTAAGGCGGAAATCACAGTGCTAAGTAATCCAAGAGTAGTATACTTCTGAATTGTGCAGACTCCCGAGTGGAGGGGGCCGACTATCCACACAGACTGAAGGCCGCTGAGATCTTCCTGGCCAGCCAGCATATCGTGATAGCTTAAAAGTGTATCAGAGTTTTTATACTAGGTAATGTGCCATCAAGGGCGAGTCCCACGAGTCAGCTACACTCTATCTACCCTCACACACACCAGTCCGTTGTGCGACCCTATTAACTATCTGGTGATGGAATTTGGTGCAGTGGTTGACAGAGAAATACGGCCCGTTCAGGTGTGCCAACACGACATGAGTCTATTCGTGGAAACGTGGAAACCTTCGCTTATCTAGGAAGCATGATATCGCGCAACACGAGAATCGATGACGAGGTTGCCCAACGGATCTCCAAAGCTAGTCAGGCCTTCGGCCGGCTGCAGGCCTCCGTGTGGAATCGCCACGGTATTCACCTGAACACCAAACTGAAGATGTACAAGGCCGTCGTCTTGACGACACTCCTTTATGGAGCGGAAACCTGGACCGTCTACTCGAACCAAGCCAGGAAGCTGAATCACTTTCATCTCAGCTGCCTCCGCAGAATACTGAAGCTGAGATGGCAAGACAGGATCTCGGACACGGAAGTCCTGGAGCGGACCGGAATCCTCAGCATCCATGCCATGCTGAGACAAGTGCAACTGCGATGGAGCGGCCACCTGGTAAGAATGGACGACGAGCGACTACCCAAACGAATTTTCTACGGTGATGTCGCTACGGGTTCTCGCCGGCAGGGAGGTAAAAAACGACGCTACAAGGACACTTTGAAGAAATCGCTGAAGCAACTGCAAATCAACTCGGCGACCTGGGACGACCTCGCCCAGGATACACCGGCATGGAGAAGATCAGTGAAGACTGGTTCAGCAATCTACGAGGCCAACCGGATCGCCGCCGCCAAGGCCAAAAGAGCGGCACGAAAGTCACCAGCGCCCCGGACCAACACCGCCAATGCCCAGGCCCTGCCAACATGCCCGCGCTGTCAACGCATCTTCCGCGCGCGAATCGGCCTGGTTGGACTTTCTTCGGACGCAATGCACCAACAATCCGACAATTCCAATTTCTACGTCAAATTCTGCCAATTCTCCTTCTGACTCCCCCACCCTCACTCCTGGCATCAATTCCATTACTCCCATCATCATAGAGACCACATCCATCTACTCATCGCCTGTTACCCCCACCACCGCAACCGCAACCACCACCGCCTTCGCCTTCACTTCCACCACCACCACCACCATCAGCGATGGGGAATCTCTCCTAAGCTGTACTCAATGCGACCGCACATTCACCTCACGCATCGGCCTGATCAGTCACTTGCGAATACATCGTACAGAGACCGGTGAGCCAGTGCCTGGAGCACCATCACACAGCAGAGATCGGCGCCTCCACTGCCCTCACTGTCCTCGCGCATTCACTCATCGCATGGGCCTATTCGGTCACATGCGCATCAATGACAGCGGGATACACCACAATGCCGACAACACCGATACACGATGCGCACCCTCCGCTCCTGCCATTCTTAGCGCCCCTTCCACCCCCACTACCATGAATGACATCCTCCCAGCCTCTACCGATTTCTCCTGCCCACACTGCGCCCGCACCTTCAACTCACGCATCGGCCTGGTCGGTCACCTGCGAATCCATCGCACGGAGGCTGGTGAACCAGTGCCTGGGACTCCGCATACAGTCGATGCGCTCGCCTTCACTGCCCTCACTGCTCCCGCACATTTACACACCGCATGAGCCTATTAGAACATATGCGCCTCCACGACAACCTCCGGTAAACCACCGGAGGCGAAGCTACATCGGCGCACACTACCTACGCCAATGCATCGACAACACCCTCACAATCACCATTTACCTGAGTATATCACGGTTTCCTAGAAACCATGGCTGGGAAGGCTGCCAATCTGACGCTTCCAGCAGACCACGCCGTCGGCTTAGTGTATGTGCTGTGTGTCGAGTGGCTGACCAGTGGACTGGGAGCCAGACTGCGATGGCTGCTCCATATCCCCTGAGTTAGTGAATCCTGGTGTGTGCGTTATGGGGGCCAGGTCGTGCTGTGGCGCGCGAAGATGGTTACGCCGATCAGTCAGCCAATGCGCCCACTCCCACATCAGGCAACTGACCGGCTCGGACAGTGTCTGATGGTGGGGGTTGGGGAGAGAGTGAGGGCGACAGCTCAGAGCATGTTCCTCATTATAAACAATCTGACGCGCTTAAAACTATCACGGTGCACTTAAAGCCGTGGCTTGGAAGGTTGCCAACTGACGGTATAGCTCGTTCAGCGTAGGCCTGCGTTGGATTGTTTTGTGTTGGCAGGGAGGGGCACGCAGTCGGCGATGGCGGTGGTGCGTACGGGAGTCGTGGAGGTACGTTGGCTGTGATCGGGGTACGTGGACATGGAGAACTGATAGAGGGGGGGACTGCGGCCTGTCACTGCGGATGCCCGGGCCTCAGGTCTTTCTTCTTGTCTTTTGCAGTGTCAACTATGAAGTTGGTTATTTCGAGGAATCGTCGCACCAATCGAGGAAGGGCACGAGGCAGGCACGTGGTGTCATGACGGTCGGTGCTCGCGATAGGTATGAGTTTGAGGTGCTGTGTGTAGGAGAGCGGATGTGAGACTTTGTGGTTTGCATCTGCTTGCCCATGCTCCTTGGTGTTTGTGCTTTCCTTTCTGTCCGAGGAAGAAGAGTAGAAGTGTGAAGCTCGTCTGCGCAGAAAGAAGCAGCAGCAGCAACAAAAGGTTGTGTTGTTTAGCTGATTGAATAGAAGAGGGAAGATGGCCTGTTTTGAACTGTGAGCAGGAGGAGGGTGGGTTGTTCTAACTGTTTTCTGAGTAGACATGCACAAGTGTGCGAGCGCAAGCCGTACGCGAAGGAAGGAAGGAAGCAGGAAACTGATGTTTTAGCTTCGCAGGTTTGTGCGTCTGCTTTTTAAACCACGACGAGGCCAAGAGAACGCGAGTTGAGAAACCATGCGTCTCCCCGTGCTGCTGGTCACGTGTAAGCTTTGAAAGGCGTTTTTTTACGTGGCATGTAATCTTGTGTCCCGTGGTTTGTGTATCGTCTTGGTTTCAGACTATCTGACGGAGGACTGCTAAAAAGTGAGTTTTTGTGACTTGGAGAGGACAATTAGTGCATCGTGTTTATTTCTGAGATAGGTCGAAGTGCAAGGAGTGGTAGGTCCATGCTGAAGTAGCAGTAAGTGTATCATTTGTTGGAGAGGAAGAGTGCAATGTTGTAATGCTTTGTATATATTGGTTTCATGCTAGGCCAGTCTAGAGTTTGTGAGTTTTATAGTGATGCGATTTTTTGGTAGGTGTGTGTGGTTCTTTCGCTTACTGTGATACCCCTTAGAGGTGCAATGCGGAGGCAGCAGTGGTGGTGGCGGCGGTGGTGGCGGCCGTTGACTTGATTGCGCCGTTCCCTGCTCGTGGATGCGTGTTTATCAGGCTATTATAGCCTTGTCCGTGTTCACGTGAGTTAGTTTGTTTTTTTTTCAGATGGCGATGGCTGCTCCATATCCCCTGAGTTAGTGAATACTGGTGTGTGCGTTATGGGGGCCAGGTCATGCTGTGGCGCGCGAAGACGGGTACGCCGATCCGTCAGCCAATGCGCCCACTCCCCACATCGGGCAACTGACCGGCTCGGACAGTGTCTGATGGTGGGGTTGGGGAGAGTGAGGTCGACAGCTCAGCGTATATTCCCTCACTCATTTACAATCTGACGTGCTTAAAACTATCACGGTGCGCTAAAAACCGTGGCTTGGAAGGTTGCCAACTGACGGCATACTCGGACCGCGTGGTCAGCCCAATGTGTGTTTTGTGTGGAGTGGCTGACTGGCGGACTGAGAGTCAGGCTGCAATGGCTCCTTCTTAATGTGGCCATTATGGCACTCCCACTCCGTTGGATCCGAGCCAGGTGTGGTGGCACGCCCTGGGGCGGCTCCTGCCGCGCCAGCCACCTGCGCCCTCTCCCATCTCCGGTCTTCTTGAATCTGTCTTGACACCGGGCTCAGGTGGGGGAGGAGGAGAGGTGGTAGCTGCAGCGCAAGGCTACTATCACTTAAAAATAATTCACGCGCAAGTCACCGTCCCTACTCAACCCTTCCATGGAGCATACGGTGGACATCGTCAGACTACGACGGTCGAGCTGTCGTGTAGTGGGTTTTTGTAAATGTCGGGAGAAGTGTACGAAAGTTGAAGAAGTCGGTGATTTTGATGATGATGATTGATGCCCTTGAAGTCTGGCGTAGGCCTGCGTTGGATTGTTTTGTGTTGGCAGGGAGGGGCACGCAGTCAGCGATGGCGGCGGTGCGTACGGGAGTCATGGAGGTACGTTGGCTGTGATCGGGGTACGTGGACATGGAGAACTGATAGAGGGGGGACTGCGGCCTGTCACTGCGGAGGCCCAGGGCCGCAGGTCTTTCTTCTGGTCTTTTGCAGTGTCAACTATGAAGTTGGTTATTTCGAGGAATCGTCGCACCAATTGAGGAAGGGCACGAGGCAGGCACGTGGTGTCATGACGGTCGGTCCTCGCGATAGGTATGAGTTTGAGGTGTTGTGTGTAGGAGAGTGCCCCCTAAACGGGCCACGTGGTAGATGCGTTGGACCAACACGTGGGCCACATTAGGGCATGGCATGCGTTATTCGGGTTGCGCTCCCATAAAATGCTGAACATAGAGGTGTGGTTGCACGCCTAGGGGCGGCTAGGACTTTAGGGGACCCAGCCGCGCCAGCCACCTGCGTCCTCTCCCGCCTCCGGTCTTCTTGACTCTGTCTTGACACCGGGCTCAGGCAAGGGAGGAGGAGAGAGTGCGGTAGATGCAGCGCAAGTCTACTATCAGTTTAAACTAAATCACGCGCAAGTCACCGTCCCTGCACCACCCGGTGTGGAGCATATGGTGGACCTCGTCGAAATCGACGGTCGAAATGCCGTGCGTGTTGGGGTACTAGTTAGGGGCAGCACCACACAGATAGCATTTGGTCGCTCCATTTGTCTCGTACAGGTGGTGAATGCTCCTCGCCGCCTCTAACTGGTACCAAACTCTCACCTGTGGCTCCTCGAAGTTGGGTTTTTCCCAGCGGCCACACCCCGGGCAACCGTCATGACCGGCGGGCTAAACCAGGTGAGGGTCTCCGGTGTTGTGTGTGCTTCCACGCCCGGTATGTCTGACTCCCGAACTTCCCACCTCCCCCTCTCAAAAAGTCCTACGGTGGGGGCGACAGCAACCCCTTAGGCGGCCCAGACTAACTCGGGTCGTTCCCCCACTAAAACAAATCCGTGACCCATAGTGGAGTTCGGCAGTGGTCTGGGATGTCCGAGCAGCCCTATTTAGGGATAGCACTGCTTGCCTCCTCGAGGAGGAAGAGGCTAGAAAATGTGCCCTAAAAAATTGCAGGGTCTCAAGTCTTCTGCAGCCGGCCGCGGCTCGCAGATCGCAAACTACGCGGTCGTAAAACTCAAACAAACAACAATACCCCCCGTCCCCATCCCCCTCGCCATACTCTCCAGGCTGCTCGTGTGAGTCCACTCACACTAGCAGCCTGGAATGTTCGTTCCCTTTTAGACAATCCTAGGAGCAACCGGCCGGAACGGAGGACGGCGCTAGTCGCTCGGGAAATGGCGCGCTACAAGGTTGATATTGCTGCGATCAGCTTGACCCGATTCTCTGAGCAGAGTCAACTGGAGGAGAAGGGGGCCGGCTACACCTTCTTCTGGAGCGGCCGGCCAAAGTCAGAGCGACGCTACGCTGGTGTTGCCTTTGCCATCCGTAACGACATCGTGGGACGTCTGCCCTGTCTGCCGCAGGGTATCAATGATCGCCTGATGAGCCTCCGCCTGCCTCTTTGAGGAGACCAGTTCGCCACCATCATCAGCGCCTACGCTCCCCCAATGACGAGCTCTGATGTGGCGAAGGACAAAATTCTACGAGGACCTACACGCCTTGCTGGTGACTGTGCCGAAAGAGGACAAGTGAATTGTCCTTGGTGACTTCAATGCCCGCGTCGGGATCGACCACGCTGCCTGGCAGGGAGTGCTGGGTCCCCACGGTCTTGGTAGCTGTTACGATAACGGCCTCCTTCTTCTGCGCCCGTGTGCAGAACACCGTCTCCTGCTGACCAACACCTTCCGCCTTCCGACGCGGGAGAAGGCCACGTGGATGCACCCATCGGTTGCGGCGCTGGCATCTGCTGGACTATATTCTCGACCGGAGGCGAGATCAACAGGACGTGCTTGTAACCAAGGCGATCCGCGATGCCGATGGTTGGACAGATCACCGCCTCGTCATCTCCCAGATGAGGCTCCGACTGCAACCCCGACGAAGGCCCCAAGGTAAGAGGCCGCCATGTAAGTTAAATAATCTTTTATTAAATTTGCCTGCTCACTGTTTTGATTTCAGCAACCAAATAACCGGGAAACTAGAGGACCTGCACGCTCCAGATGATAACGCTACCGTGAAGACTCGATGGTGTCAACTGCGAAATGTCATCCAGTCCACCGCCCTCGATGTTCTCGAACGCGCATGCCGTCGACACCAGGACTGGTTTGACGACAATGACGCCGAAATCAGCAGCTTACTCGCGGAGAAGAATGGACTACACAAAGCCTACATGGGCCTCCGGACTGACGCCACCAAAGCAGCCTTTTTCAGATGCCAGCGCCTTGCACAACAACGGCTGCGCGAGATGCAGGATGCCTGGATGATCCGAAAGGCTGAGGAAATCCAGGTTATGCGGACCGCAATGAAATGAAATACTTTTTTAAAGCCATCAAAGCCATCTTCGGCCTGTGTTTCAAGGGGTCCGTCTCTACAACCGGAAGGGGAACTGGCAACTCTGTGATAATCACAGAGGCATCTCGTTGCTCAACATCGCCGGGAAGATCTTCGCCCGTATCCTTCTCAATCGTGTGAACGGTCACCTAGAGCATGGTCTGCTCCCAGAAAGCCAATGTGGCTTCCGCCGACACCACGGAACAACCGCTATGATCTTTGCCGCCCGCCAGCTACAAGAGAAGTGTCAGGAGATGCGAACTCACCTATACACTACCTTCGTGGATCTAACGAAAGCCTTTGACACGGTGAATCGTGACGGACTGTGGAAAGTCATGCAGAAATTTGGTTGTCCTGAGCGGTTCACGCACATGGTGCGTCAGCTTCATGACGGGATGACGGCGCGCGTCACTGACAACGGGACGGTATCCGAAGCATTCGCAGTGACAAACGGAGTGAAGCAGGGCTGCGTACTGGCCCCCACCCTCTTCAGTCTCATGTTTTCGGCTATGCTGATGGACGCCTATCGTGATGAGCAGCCTGGTATCCGCATCGCCTACAGAACTGACGGGCACCTTCTCAACAGTCGGCGTATGCAGGCTCCAACGCGCGTGTCTACGACTACAGTCCATGACTTGCTCTTCGCGGACGACTGCGCCCTTAACACCGTGACGGAGGAGGACATGCAAAGGAGCATGGACCTCTTCGCCGAAGGCTGCGCCGATTTTGGTTTGACAATCAGTACAGCCAAAACGGTTGTCATGCACCAGCCGCCACCCAGCGCGGAATACAATGCTCCTCGAATCAATGTCAACGGTGCTCAACTCAAAAACGTGAAAACCTTCGCTTATCTAGGAAGCACGATATCGCGCAACACGAGAATCGATGACGAGGTGCCCAACGGATCTCCAAAGCTAGTCAGGCCTTCGGCCGGCTGCAGGCCTCCGGGTGGCATCGCCACGGTATTCACCTGAACACCAAACTGAAGATGTACAAGGCCGTCGTCTTGTCGACACTCCTTAACGGAGCGGAAACATGGACCGTCTACTCGAACCAAGCCAGATAGCTGAATCACTTTCATCTCAGCTGCCTCCGCAGAATACTGAAGCTGAGATGGCAAGACAGGATCCCGGACACGGAAGTCCTGGAGCGGCCCGGAATCCTCAGCATCCATGCCATGCTGAGGCAAGTGCAACTACGATGGAGCGGCCACCTGGTAAGAATGGACGACGAGCGACTACCCAAATGACTTTTCTACGGAGATGTCGCTACGGGTTCTCGCCGGCAGGGAGGTCAAAAATGACGCTACGAGGACACTTTGAAGAAATCGCTGAAGCACCTGCAAATCAACTCGGCGACCTGGGAGGACCTCGCCCAGGATAGACCGGCATGGAGAAGATCAGTGAAGACTTGTTCAGCAATCTATGAGGCCAACCGGATCGCCACCACCAAGGCCAAAAGAGCGGCACGAAAGTCACCAGCGCCCCGTACCAACACCGCCAATCCTCAGGCCTTGCCAACATGCCCGTGCTGTCAACGCATCTTCCGCGCGCGAATCGGCCTGGTTGGACATCTTCGGACGCAATGCACCTACAATCCGACAATTCCAATTTCTACGTCAAATTCTGCCAATTCTCCTTCTGACTCACCCACCATCACTCCTGGCATCAATTCCATTACTCCCACCATCATAGAGACCACATCCATCTACTCATCGCCTGTTACCCCCACCACCGCAACCACCACCGCCTTCGCCTTCACTACCACCACCACCACCACCATCAGCGATGGGTAATCTCTCCTAAGCTGTACTCAATGCGACCGCACATTCACCTCACGCATCGGCCTGGTCGGTCACTTGCGAATAGATCATACAGAGACCGCGTTGGCACAGACCGTGCCTCGTGGAGAGGAGTGCTGGGTCCCCATGGTCTCGCTGGCTTCAATGACAACGGTCTTCTTCTCATACGATTCTGCACTGAACACCGCCTTATTCTGACCAACACCTTCTTCTGCCTCCCAAAGTGGCAAAATGCGACCGGGGTTCATCCTCTATCGAGACACTGGCACCTTGGACTATGTTCTCGTCCGGAGGCGAGATAAACAGGACGTGCTGGTGACAAAGGCGATCCCCGATGCTGATGGATGGACGGATCACCGCCTCGTCATCTTCCAGATGAGGCTCCGTCTGCAACCCCGCAGGAGACCCCAAGGTAAGCGACCACAAGGTTAGTTTGAATACTGTTTTATTGAATTTGCCTGCTCACCATTTACATTTCAGCAATGAACTGACCAACGGTCTAGCCAACCTTTCAGTCGCCGACGCGGACATCTCCGTGGAGAACCGCTGGTGTCAGCTGAGAGACACCATCAAATCTACTGCCCTGGATGTTCTCGGCCGCGCACGATGTCAGCACCAAGACTGGTTCGATGACAACGACGCAGTTATCAACGCTCTGCTCATCGAGAAGAACCAGTTACACAAAGCCTACATCGATCGCCTAACCACTGCAAACAAGACAGCCTTCTACCGAAGTCGCCGCCTTGTACAGCAACGGCTGCAGGAGATGCAGGATGCCTGGATGACGCGTAAAGCCGAGGAAATCCAAGGGTGCGCGAACTGAAACGAATGGAAGAACATCTTCGCCGCCACCAAGACTGGTTACGGACCTCCCGTCAAAGGCGCCGCCCCTCTCCTCAGTGCCGATGGCAGGACGCTGCTCTCTGAGAAGACACAAATCCTAACGCGATGGGCAGAACACTTTCAAAGCGTTCTCAACCAGCCCTCCACCATCTCCGACGCGGCCATCGATCGCCTGTCTGAAGTGGAAATCAACACCGACCATCAGAGCAGTGCAGCAACTCTCCAGCGGGAAAGCATCTGGCTCGGACACGATCCCTGCTAAGATTTAAAAGTATGGTGGACCCCAGCTGATGAATCGACTCACAGTGCTCTTCCAAGAGATGCGGCACCAAGGACAAGTCACTCAGGATTTCAAAGACGCCACCATTGTCCACCTTTACAAGAAGAAAGGGAACCGCCAACTCTGTGACAGCCACCGAGGAATTTCGCTACTGAAAATCGCTGGAAAGATCTTTCACCCGCATTCTCCTTAATCAATTCAACGCTCACCTGGAACAAGGACTGCTCCCAGAAAGCCAATGCGGCTTCCGAAGACACAGAGGAACAATCGACATTATCTTCGCTGCTCGCCAGCTGCAAGAGATGCGGACTCCCCTCTACACTACCTTTGTGGATCTGATGACAGCCTTTGACACGGTGAATCGCGATGGGCTGTGGAAAATCATGCAGAAATTCGGCTGTCCTGAACGATTCACGCATATGGTACGTCAGCTTCACGACGGGATGATGGCGCGCGTTTCTGACAACGGAACAGCATCTGAAGCATTCGCAGTGACCAACGGAGTGAAGCAGGGCTGCGTCCTTGCGCGTACCCTCTTCAGCATCATGCTCGCTGCCATGTTAATGGATGCCTACCATGATGAATGCCCCGGGATCCACATCACCTACCGAATGGACGGCCGACTCTTTAACCAACGACGACGAATGCACTTCCGCTCGCGCGTCTCCACAGCCACAATCCACGAACTTCTATTCGCTGACGACTGCGCACTCAATACAATGACAGAAGAGGAAATGCAAAGAAGCATGGACCACTTCGCTGCCACCTGTGACAACTTCGGACTTCACATCAATACTGAGAAAACGGTTGTGATGCATCAACCATCACCCAACACTCTCTACATCGCAGCTCACATCTATTTCAATGGCGCCCAACTTAAATCTGTGGATACCTTCACGTACCTAGGCAGCAATCTCTCACGCAGCACCAAAGTCGAGGTTGAGATCGCCCATCGGATCGCTAAAGCCAGCCAAGCATTTGGACGCATGCAAAATGTGGTCTGGAATCGACATGGTCTCCACCTCAGCACAAAAATCAAGATGTACAAAGCTGTCATATTGCTGAAGCTGCTGTATGGAGCAGAGACGTGGACGATCTACCAAAAGTAGGTGCGGAATCTCAAACACTTCCACCTCAGCTGTCTCCGCAGAATACTAAAGCTGAGTTGGAAAGACAGGATACCGGACACGGAAGTGCTAGAACTAACAGGCATTCTCAGCATTTACGTTCAGTTGAAACCACTGCAACTGCGCCGGAGCGGTCACCTTGTGCGGATGGATGACGAAAGACTACCCAAACAACTCTTCTATGGAGATGTCGCCATAGGTTCTCGTCGACAAGGGGGGTCAAGTACGACGCTACAAAGACACTCTGAAGACCTTCCTGAAGCAATTGCCGATCAACCCGGAGTCCTGGGAGGACCTTGCCTAGAATTGATCGGCTTGGAGGAGAACAGTGAAGACAGGGGCAGCAATCTACGAAGCCAACAGGATCGCCACTGCCAAGACCAAAAGAGCGGCACGAAAGTCACCAGCACCCCGGACCAACATCGCCAATGCCCAGGCCCTTCCAACATGCCCGCGCTGTCACCGCACCTTCCGTGCTCGAATCGGCCTAGTTGGACATATTCAGACGCAATGCACCAACAATCCGACAATTCAAAATTCTACGTCAACTTCTGCCAACCCTCCTTCGGACTCCCCCACCCTCACCCCTAGCATCAATTCCATTAGTCCCACCATCATCGAGACCACATCACAATGCTCAGCACGTGTTACCCCCACCACCACTACCATCATCAGCGATGGGGACTCTCTCCTAAACTGTCTTCATTGCGACCGCACATTCACCTCACGCATCGACCTGGTCGGTCACTTGCGAATCCATCGTACAGAGACTGGTGAACCATTGTCTGGAGCTCCAACACACAGCAGAGATCGCCGCGTCCACTGCCCTCACTGTCCTCGCGCATTCACTCATCACATGGGCCTATTCAGTCCATGCGCATCCATGACAGCGGAATTCACCGCACTGCCGACAACACCAATACCCCATGCACACCCTCCGCTCCAGCCATTCTCAACACCACCGCCATCCCCACTACCATGAATGACGTCCGCCCAGCCTATTCCGATTTTTCCTGCCCACACTGCGCCTGCAAATTAAACTCACGCATCGGCTTGATTGGTCACCTGCGAATCCATTGCATGGAGGCCGTCGAACCAGCGCTTGGGGCTCCGAAATACAGTTGACGTGCCCGCCTACACTGCTTTCACTGCTACCGCACATTCACACACCACATGGGCCTATTCGGACACATGCGCATTCACAAAAAACCTGCGGAAAACCACCGGAGGCTAAGCCACATCAGTGCACACCATCTACACTAATACATAGACAACACCCTGCCAATCTGACGCTTACACCAGACCACGCCGTCGGCTCAGTGTATGTGCTGTGTGTGTCGAGTGGCTAACCAGTGGACTGGTAGTCAGACAACGATGACTTCTCCATATCCCCTGAGTAAGTAAATCCTGGTGTGTGCGTAATGGGGGCCAATTCGTGCTGTGGCGCGCGAAAACGGGTACGCTGACCCGTCAGCCAATGCGCACACTCCCATATCAGACAAATGACTGGCTTGGATGGTGGTCTGATTGTGGGGTTAGGGGAGAGAGTGAGGTCAAGAGCTCAGCACATTTTACTCACTATAAACAATCTGACGCACTTGAAACTATCATGGTGCGCTAAAAGCCGTGGCTTGGAAGGTTGCCAACTGACCGGATAACTCAGACCGCGTGGTCAGCCAAATGTGTGTTTTGTGTGGAGTGGCTGACTGGCGGACTGAGAGTCATGTTGCAATGGCTCCTTCTTAATATGGCCTTTATGGCATTCCCACTCCGTGGGATCCGAGTCAGGTGTGGTGGTATGCCCCGGGGCGGCCGCGCAAGCCACCTGCGCCCTCTCCCTTCTCCGGTCTTCTTGACTCTGTCTTGACACCGGGCTCAGGTGGGGGAGGAGGAGAGAGTGCGGTAGCTGCAGCGCAACGCTACTATCACTTTAAACTATTTCACGCACAAGTCACCATCCCTGCACCACCTGGTGTGGGTGCATACGATGACCCTCGTCGAAATCGACGGTCGAACTGTCTTGTGTGGGTGATCCTGTCCCACCACCGCAGATTTAGTTTTCTCCTGAGGCCTATTTGGTGGTGTCGTAGTGAAAGGGGTGTCGTAAGAAAGGGACAAATAGTTCAAGTGTAAAGATCATTTCTTTGGCTGAAGAAAGTCACTCTGACAGCCTAACTGTCCCTTTTCAGAAACCGAATCCTGTTCGCTTAAATTATTGGTCTTGAATGCCAGATATCTGCTTAATAAGATGCCTTTGCTCCAGACTCTGGTATTTATCCACCGCCCTGACATTGTAAATAATTACAGAGACATGGGCAACACCCTGTGTATCCCACTCTTTACACAATATTCTAGGGTATGATTATATTCGTAACGATTGACACGAGGGCCGTGGCGGAGGAAACTGCATCTATATTAAGCAGCCATTTACGTTTCTGCCGTTGGATTATGGACAATATACCGCAGTAGAAGAGAGCTGTTGGCTCCAAGTAGTTCTAAAAGATAACTACTCCTTACTCGTTGGTTGTGTCTATCGCCACCCAAACGCAAGCGAGGATTACGATCTTCGTCTCTCACAGGCATTTCATGCCGCAGTTGACCTAAATATGAAGAACTGTTTGATTGCAGGTGACTTCAATCTACCTGAAGTTCATTGGTTTCCACCTTCCGGTCCTGCAAAGTTTGAAAACTTGCTTGAGGCCATAGATACTGGCATTTGGGAACAGGTAGTTGATTTTCCCACCCGAGGATCAAACATACTTGATCTCATTTTCTGCAGAGGTTGTCAGCTATTGTCAGTTTCACCTTTAGACCCACTTCGGAGTTCAGACAATGCTTTAGTTCTTTCTTCACTTGAAATCGAGGCCGATGAAAGGTTTTCATAAAAATATAGTTTTTTCCATGATTTCCGATCAGAAAATATAGGCGAATTACTAACACATCTTAATTCCCACGATTGGACTAACTTATTTTTATGTTTGTATATGAATATTTGTACTGATACATTCTACCAAGTTCTAGGTTCACTCATTTGTCGTTTTGTTCCCCGTAAGAAAATAATTAATGTCAAGGATGAAGTCTACCTCCATTTATCACACCGCCGTATACTGCGTAGACTCTAGCGTCGTTTTCATCTACTAAATGACACTTCCGTCCTGCCCTTGATCCAACGAATCTTTGACCAGGCTAAGAGGCTCTCTATAGAAAAACGACAAGCTAAAGAGAGTAACTTTGCTGACAAACCCTTCCTTAAATTTTGCAAAACTCTTTTCGTGCACAGTAAAAGCGCAGAGAAAAACTCAGTACCTGTACTTCGAGACGCTTTTGGAAACCCTATAGCTGACCCTAAGTTGACGGCTGATAGCTTCAATGCGTTCTTGTCCAGAACCTTTAGTGAACCTCCGGTCACCCCCTTTCCAAAAACCCGGGTTTGGACCGGTAACGTCCTATAAACCATAACATTTACCCTCTGGGACGTGACCGTAGCCATTCAACATTTTCATCAATCTTACAGTCCTGGACCAGTAGCGTCCCTGTCAGCGTTCTAAAGGCGGATGCAAACGATATATTTTCGTCCCTCCTGTAAAGGTATTTAATCTTGCACTTGAAAGTGAAATTTTCCCTATTTTATGGAAGAACTCGCACATACTGCCTATTCCCCAACACGGCCGACCTACGTCATTTGACGACTTTAGGCCAATAAATACACTACCAGCAGTCTCGAAGAACTTCGAGACCTTGATCAAAGACAAGATTATGTGTCACCTAAGAGAGAATAACCTACTTAATGCGGCTCAGCATGAATTTCTCGAAAAAAAGGTCTTGTGACACTTGCCAGCACTCTTTCTTTGATCATGTGCTACAATCTAGAGATAGCGGTTTTGCAATTTACACCGTTTACTTCGATTTCACTAAGGCTTTTGATCGTGTTAACCATGATATCCTACTGCTGAAACGTGCCTCCTTCGGCATAGGTAACAAGCTTCTGAACTTAATATTTTCCTATTTGAATGCTTGCGAACAACGGGTTAAAATTTCTGATGTTATTTTCAACCCCATGCATGTGAGGAGCGGAGTTATTCAGGGCAGCGTGCTCGGCCCGCTTCTATTTTGCCTCTTTGTCAACGATGTTCCTGATTTTTTTCAGTATGGTAGGCCCTTTATGTACGCTGACGATTTGAAAGTTGCCTATCGATATAAACCGGTTGATTGAAACATCGTGCTTGAGCTCTTAAAAAAGGATCTTCAGGCCTTTGCTCAGTGGTGTCGCACATGGCGCCTTTCACTTTCTTGGCATAAGTGCTCCGTTACGGTTATTGGCGACAACCATCAGCCCCACCTAAGCATAGAGGGTCACGACCTAAATGTGCCCATAGTTATAAAGGATCTGGGCATATCATATTCTAGTAGTTTTAACCTGTCAGAGCACTTTGTCCTGATTGTCTCGAAAGCACGCCAAACTACCGGGTTTATTCTCTGAAATTTTAAAACCGTCAACATTTGAATCTCAGATTGTCCGTCTTGGCGATCAACAATCGGCGGAGGTGGCGGTTGAGAGTGGGGTTCCTCAGGGCTCCGTCCTGGGCCCTATCCTCTTCCTTATATTCATTGATGATTGCGTAAGTGGCTTGACTGTGACACCGCCATGTTTGCTGACGATATAAAGCTTTGGAAGGTCATCCACAACGCAGATGATGAAGAAAAATCTACAGGCGAACTTGCATCGACTCGAGGAATGGTCGCACAACTGGCTCCTCCCATTCAATGCTACCAAGTGCAATATTCTGCGATTTGGCAGAACCAGCTCAGGGCACCAGAGAATTTACTATCTGACCATACACCGCTACCAGAGGTAGAGGCTCAGAAAGATCTAGGAGTATGGATCACGCCCACACTGAAGCCATCGTTCCATTGCTCAAAAGCAGCAAAAATCTGCCATGTCAAGCTTGTATCTAATTAAGCGAGCGTTTGCAAAGTTCGACAAAGAGTGCTTTAATAAGGTCTGTGGGATGTTCGTGCGACCACAATTGAATTCGCCATACAAGCTGGAGACCGTGGTCTGTCAAAGACCACAACACCCTTGAGAAGGTCCAAAGACGTGCAACCAAGCTTGTTCAAGGTCAAAGCTGCCTGCCTTACGAGACACGATTGTCTAATCTTGATCTGTTTCCTCTGGACTATAGACAGCTACGCGGCGACTTAATACAAGCCTTTTCGAATGCTGCGGCTTCAGGATTGTTGCCTTGCATCTGGCGACTTCTTTGAGCTGGCCACTACCACTACTTTGCGAGGGCATCCCATTAAACTACGAGTGACAGGTGCAAGACTCGACACAAGAAGGTTCTTCTTCTCCAACAGAGTGATTAAGGCCTGGAATGCTCTGCCGGCCGACATAATCATGTCCCCATCCGTTGACACTTTTTAAGCGGAAGTTTGACCAGTACAGCCATAAGTACCACCACGACATCCGAACCTAACACATTTCCTGAAACATATTCCCATCCACAATTTTCGCGTCATATAACATACTACTCCCTATTTTTGAGTAACATTATTTTATAATTGTTTGTCCGATGCCCTGCAGTGTGTCCGTGAGATAACCCTTTGTCCAACGTCCATTATATGTCAGCCTTTTTAATTTACAGTGTCACTGACATCAATAGGGAGCTCAAAGGCTTCGCCTATATTTCCCTGAATAAAACTGAACTGAACTGAACATTTGAATCAGCCTCTATAAAATATATGTCAGGCCTAGTCTGGAATACTGCTCGTTTCTTTTTAGCCTTCTGCACGCTCGTGAACGAAATAAGATAGAATCAGTCCCGCATTTCTTTACAAAAAGGGTTTTCTATTCAGAACACCGAAACCTGTCCTACCAACAACGCTGTGAGCTTACAAGCCTTGACCAACTGTGGCTTCGCAGATTACAGAAGGGACTATTTTTACTGTTTAAACTTGTAAACAGTCGTACATTTAACCCCCTTTCATCTCTGAGGCACATCGACCACTCTCTGCGCAAAAGTCATCGAAATGTATTTTTATTTCTTCCTATGGCAAGCACAGTTAGATACCGACAGTGTTTTTTGGTAAACGCTATAGCAATTTGGAATAAGCTACCCAGAAGTATCAAAATTCAGCAAAGCTATCCCTTGTTTACGCGAACTGTCACTAGTTTTCTACATTCAAGGACACCTTCCATAACTTTTGGGTGCTGAATCTGTTGGAGCTCTCTAAGGTTCTGATGGCGTTCACGGACTCTGAATCATGTGCCGGACTTCATGCTGAGGGCAATATTGCTGGCTGTGTAGACCTTAATCGGTTTATTTCTCAGTCGACAGCGAACAGCCGCTTGCCAACATACCTGCTGGTGCAGAATACCGGATCAATACACTGAATGGAGAAGTTCTTCACCGGACACCTGTGTCAACGCGACCCTGTCCTGAATTTTAATTATTCAATAAGCTGCAGTTTTTCTCCTGAAAACACCTGAAACAAAGATCAGGAGTTTTTGTCTCTGTCAGCTTAACTCTCTACTGTATATATATTTTTTGACCTTGCCTGTAAACTGGCAATAAATAAATAAAATAAAATAAAAATCTGATTGGATTTAATGGACAAATGAATAGCCCGCTGTCGGCTCTATCCCTGTAAAATTAGCGCTCGAAAATCCATAAGTGACAAACTATTTTCGACCCAAAAAAATTATTAACACGAAACATAAATTTGTTTACTGTATAGTGATTTATTTTCATATTTTGCTAATACGATACCTTTAAAGAAAGGTGTTTTTTACTTAAAACAAATTCCTCGTTTCGTACACTATTAACGAAGACGATCTGAAACTCATCGTTATAGAAAACCCAAAATAGTCATAAAGGAATTTAACAATAGAAAATGCATCTTTATATACACACAAATGGTACGTTTGCGATTACACCTGAGTATTCTATTTAAATTGATATGTCAGTGCCTGGCCTGTGAACATGTAATCTTCTGAAATATTGTATTCCTGTGGCGTTCCTATCAGCACAATCAAGCAAAAATCTGTTTGTCTTGGCCAAATGCATCTAATGTAATGTACAATGGATGATAAACTGCCAATTATCGTGAAAGGGTGTTAGAATATACACTCGCATGTTAGGCTGCTTGATGACCGCCATACTTTACGTTGCGCTTCATCTAGAGGTGCATGTATGTGCAAAACTCTGAAAAAGACTATTTTCAGAAGTAATTCTACTTTTGTTGCTTTATTCACCCATTTAATTTCATGGACAGGCTTCCTTTACATTTAAAACTTCAGTTTACTCATCTAGGTCAGTTTTTCACATTTTCACATTTTGTCTAGTATTTCAAGACAATGTAATCTTAATTTTTAAACCACAATAAGCCTCAGTTTTCTCAACCATCTATTCTTTATTGATATGAAACTCTGTGGGACGCAAGGTGCACTGATTTCGCATAACAGGCCGTAACTGTAGCTATAAATTTTATAGAGAAGCAGTTTTTCTCCTCGTTTTTTAAAATTAGCGTCTTGTCGAACTCCCACCCACGATTTAAGCGCAGGCTTTTTTCACTGATTCTTTTCTAGTTCACCGTATATTCCAAAAATAACTGACTATTGTTTTAAAAATGGTGAATCGTTCAGAATCGGATATGCCTACTGTACAACTCATTTCTGCTGTTCATATGGCTGTTCATATAGTGCAGGAATTATTCAATTTGTATTTATTTATACCGCAATACTAAGTTTGTAATGAGTGGGCCCTCTGTGCCTTAAATATACAATTTATTTATTTAAATCGGATGGATTTCATAAGTTAGGACAGCTACTGCATATATTATAAGGACGGATTCCAATTTCGATAGTTCTAACCTCTTTCAGAATAAATACGGCCGTTGTAATTTATTTTCAGGCAATCAGATTGTGGAGCTCTACACGAC
The DNA here is from genome assembly GCA_017591395.1 of Schistocephalus solidus. Taxonomy (NCBI): domain Eukaryota; kingdom Metazoa; phylum Platyhelminthes; class Cestoda; order Diphyllobothriidea; family Diphyllobothriidae; genus Schistocephalus; species Schistocephalus solidus. The sequence continues at coordinate 25,601 of WEDG01007273.1, forward strand.
TGAGCTTGTTGAAATAGGATATACCTTGTTCGATAAGATAAATAGATAGATTGATTTAGTTGAGTACCCAAAATGACAGTTTGCTTATGTCTTAACCGTCAATGCTCCGTTGAGGCTGATAATCATCGCCAATAACAGTAATCAAGCGTTTGTTTCAAGAAAAGTAACAACGGCATAGACAATTTCATTTCGACCAAAGCTTGAAGGACGTTTTTAAAAGATTTCCAGCACAACGTCAAAATCTGTTAGTTTATTTATTTATTGCCAGTTTGCACGCAAGGTCAAAAGAGATATACAGTAGAGTGTCGAGCTGACAGTGAAAAAACTCCTGATCGTTCTGTCAAGTGTTTTCAGGAGAAAAAACGGCAGCTTATTGAGGGATTAAAGTTCAGGTCAAAGAAGCGTTGACACAGGTGCACGGTGAGGTACTACTTTTTTCAGCGTTATGGATCCGTATTCTACACCAGCAGGTATATCGGCGAATGGCTGTTCGCTGTCGACTGAATAAGGAATAAGCCGATTAAGATTTACAGAGCCAGCAATATTGCCTCAGCATGAAGTCCAGCACACCATCAGAACGAAAAAGAGCTTCAACTGAGTCAGCTTGTAGATGAAATAACTTCTCTACAAGAACGAGGGCTAGATTTTCCTTATTCCCACCGCCCTTTACGTGTTCATATAAACAGTGTATTTTGCGATGCTCCCGTGCGAGCTTCTGTTAAGAAAACTAAAACAGTTAATGCTTATAAATGCTGTGAGCGCTGTAGGGTTAAATGAACGTACTTAGGAAAGGTAATGTACCTGGACGAAGGCCGGATGAAGAGGAAGGATAAAGGTTTCGAAGGACAAGTTTGCAGACAGCATATATTAGGATCCTCTCCTTTTCTCCGTTGAAAGCTAGGATTTGTCTCGAATTTTCCTTAAGATCCGCTTTGTCTAGGTGTGATGAGGTGTTATGGTGGCCATTGAAATCTGCCCAGACTATCAATGCATGCGATTTTTCACTGCTTCGTATTGAGCTCACCTTTTTTCCGAAAAGTTTTAGTTATTGCGTTAGAACGACAGATCGCCGGTGGACTGTGGAAACTGCTTGTTATCAGTAATAACCGATTGCGAATTCTACTATTTAGCTGGCTGATCACATGAGCACCAAAGTGAAAATTGCCATTAGATTACCGCCTCTTAAAGTTTGTTTTCATAGTGCCTGTGGGCGCTTAAAATACAAAGTTATTTACTGCATCTGTGGGTAAAATATCATCGGTCTAAGCTAACCGGTTTTGCGAACGCATCCACAATTGCATATTTGTATATAATGGAGGGTTACAGGCATTGCCATTGATTACCCTATTAATGAAAATTTATCATTTGCATATGAACAGTCAATATAAAAAGTAGAGCCCGAAAGATTTGAAAGGTTGTTTTTAAGTAATCATGTTTTGAGAGTCGTCGTTTGTCAAATATTATGTCATCAAGCCTTCTTTTCAAATCAGAAATGCTGCCAGCGGTAACCGTCTCGCTCGGTATCGAGTTCCAAGGTCGTACCACTCATTGGCTGAAAAAAACTTTCTGAGGTTCAATTGTGGGCGCTCGCCATTGTCCTTGTTCGGATGAACACGCAAATGAAAGTCGCGCAGGTAAACTTGAAAAATACTCCGAGCTCAGGAAGATATCATGGCCCAGGATAATCCGGAATGTCAAGAGAAAGGCTACCCCGTAAGGGCCTGTCAAGCTTTTTCGATCTATCATGTTACGGTTAAGTCTTAAGACCGTCGACCATCTTCGTTGCTATCCGTTCCACCTGTTCAAGAAGGTCAACATCTTTCTTCATCCACGGTAACCAGGCTGGTATTCCGTTATCTAAATGTGGGCTCATGAAGACGCCATAGAAATTTTCGAAGAGATCAGGGGGTGAATATTTTAAACGCACTTCTGATCCAATGCAGTGTACATGTTGCCTTCTGGAATGCTTTCTTACAGTGTTCCGTTGGCATTAAATTCACAGTTGTCCACATTCCCAGATCTTTGTGTGTTTCTACCTCTTTTAATGCAGAGCCATTAATAAAGGTTTCAGATAACATTTTCGACCAGCGCTTATAGGTAGGATCATACACTTGCATACATTAAACTGAATGTTTTAATTTATTTATTGCCAGTTTACGGGCAAGGTCAACAGGGATTTACAGAAGGGGGTCGAGCTAACAGTGAAAAACTCCTGATCGTTCTTTAAAATGTTTTTAGGAGAAAAAACTGCAGCTTATTGAACGGATTTAAGTTCAGGACAGGAAAGTATTGACACAGGTGCACGGTGTATTACTTTTCCTTTCAGTGTTGTGGATATGGTATTCTGTACAAACAGCAGGTATACCGGTGAACGGCTGCTCGATGTCGACTGAGATATAACCCGATTACAGACTGCAGAGCCAGCAGTATTGCCTTCAGCATGAAGTCCGGCACAGGATGCAGAGTCTGTGGACGCCATAAGAACGGAAGAGAGCTTCCAGAGAATCAGCACCCAAAATTCTTGGAAGGTGTCCTGAATGTAGAAAACTAGTTACAGCTCTCGTAAACATAGGATTGATTTGCTGAATTTTAATATTTCTGCGTAATTAATTCCAGATTACTATAGCATTTACCGAAAAAATGACGGTATCTAACGGTGCGTGTCAAAGGAAAAAATAAAAATGCATCTCTATTATTGGTGTGCCGAAATTGGTCGAACTGCCTCAGGGATGTAAGGGGGTTAACGGTAAAACTGTTTAAAAGTTTAAACAGCACAAATAGTCCCTTCTGTAATCTAGGAAGCCACAACGGGTCGATGCTTGTAAAATCACAGCATTGTTCGGAAGGACAGGTTTCTGTGCTCTGAAGTTAAAACTCTTTTTTAAACATGTCCCAACTGGTCGGATGAGTTCCTAGAAATGACAACATTTAAGATTTAATTTATAAAAATGATGTCCAACCTCTTTTTATGAATTTCCATCGTGATCTATTCACAAGTGATCGCGCAATAATTCACTGTTGTTTTCCCGCCCCCCTTCTTACGAAGCCTGAGGTTAAATGCAATAACCTCGACTTTGCTTACACAAACCATGAAATAATTAATAATTTCGTTACACTCTAGATTGGCATAGCATATTCTAAATCAGCGATCCAAGCTTTTTCCGTGAGCTATTGCAGAGCCTTACAGAAAAAATCCAGGACTTTATTCCGTTTAAGATTTTTAATTCAAATACAGCTTCTTCTACTGTTCCGCATTTTCTCCAGAACAGACTTAAAAAATTACGAAAGCAACTTAAAGATTCATCTAAAACCTCTTTGTCAGTTCATTTAAGGATTGCAAAAATATTTGAATTCGCATCGTAAATAAGGCTCGCGAGAGAAAAGCGTAGGGATTCTCGGGCACTTAGTGATGCCAATTCATCCAAATCTGTTGCTCAAATCTTCCATATTCGGTCATCGGCTATGCATCTGAATGTAAATCCACCCTTACTCGACTGTAACAAAAATTGTTACAGACGATTTGGGCAAGCAGAATTGTTAAATTCGTTTTTTTGCCAACCACTTTCCCACTGAAACTAGCTCCACTCCCACAATTCCTCTCTTTTTCAAATTAACTTCTAACAAACCTTAATTTCTCGCCTCCACGTATTCAAAAAGAAAGAGCTCACTTAAAAAATCACATTCAGTTGGCACTGATACCATTACAAACTCACTAATTAAACAATTAAGAGATTTTCCACCTTTACTAAGCAAGTTATTCTCAGTATTTCTTGAAAATGGTTTCTTCCCCGATTATTGGAAAACTTCTATTATAATACCAGTTTTTAAATCTGGTTCCCGCTCTGACATTCATAACTATCGCGGTGTTCATAAAGCGCCCTCTCTTGCTAAACTCTTCAAAAAACAAATTGCAAAACAAATCACGGATTTTTGCATAAGCAATCAAATTATCAACTTTTCCCAACACGGCTTCTTACCGGACCGCTCTTGTAAAACCTGCCACATGTCTTTTCTAAATCTACTAAACTCTTTTCGTAATGATAATATATCTGTAGTAGTTATCTATATTGATCTTAGTAAGGCATTCGATAAAGTGCCTAATAGATGACTTCTAGCTAAACTAAAAGCTATAGGATTTCGTAGTCCCCTTACTGACTTTATTAGATCATACCTAAATGATCGAAAACTAAACGTTTTAGGGGGTCCACATACTCAAGTGTTATCCCGCTTGTTAGTGGTGTCCTTCAAGGTACCGTATTAGGTCCTTTGTTGTTCTCACTGTATATAAATGATATTTCATCGATAATTAAACATTCTCAATCTTTTATTTACGCTGATGACCTCAAATGCGTGTATTCCTTCTCAAACTCTACGACCGAACGGTGCCTAGAACAAATTCATTCAGACTTAGACACTCTTTTGGCCCGGAGCTCCACATGGCTAATGGAGTTCTCACCTACTAAGTGTCGCAACATGCGTTCTGGGCCTGTGAGGCTGCCGCAACCTCTTATCTTTGATGGTTGCCCTATGATTGAATGTTCTTCCATCAAGGACTTAGGCTTAAGTTACACCAATATATTAGATCTTTCGCCTCATGCCGATAGAATTACGGCCAAAGCTGCTCAGATTTGCGGCTTTATTTCTTATAATTTCTACCTTTGCGAAAATAAATTAAGACTTAATCGTATGTTTGTACTTCCCATTCTTGAATTTTGCTGTCCTTTCTTCGGTTTAATGAACGAATCTAGCCGGTCAAAAATTGAAAATGTCAAAAGACATTTCACAAAAATACTCCTATTTCCGACTCTTTCAACTATTTCTTACTCAAAAAGATGCCAGCTAACGAATATTAAATTTCTTTGGGTCAGGAGACTTGAAGCAGGCTTTTGTCTCCTTTTCCGACTAAATAGTATTCCAACTCTCCTCAAGCCTTCTGTCATTATCCCCGTTAGTCTTCCTTATAACCTAAGACATTCTGCACTAATTACACCAACCCCTACACCCTCCACGTGTAAACGCTCTCTTTTATTTGCTTCTAGGTATAGTTTTCTTTGGAATAACTTGCCAATAGAAATAAGGTCGTTTACTTGTCTATCTGCATTCAAGCGAAGACTGAACATTTATCTTAACACTGATTCTATTAACCTTTAATTTTCTTAAGCTTTTTCTAGCATCTTTCCCCATGAATCGGAGAAAGGACCATCTGGATTTTAAGTGACCCTCTTGAAACTATATTTTCGCTAACTCGAGTCGCCCATGAACTATGATTTCTCCTTATATCACCAGCCACCCAAACGATGACGTCATTCGGACGTACACATTCGGTGGTCCACAGTCTAAAATGCTACCGTTTCTTTGGATACTTACCATCATCAGAATTCAATTCTGGATCCTAAGATGCTGAGGACTTAAGTTAATTGACGCATTTTCGCGAGATTTTGTTTCATAGGCCTAAGTGATCAAGAACGAATCATCTTGACGTTTCGTTATCTAATTCTGAAACGCTACTTCAGTATTACCCTACACTACCACCTGACCATTTTTCCAAAGCAGGTTTTTTCTCCTACCTTCTATTCGAAAATGAGGGCCTATTGAACTCTGTCTCCATTTTTAAGGTAGGAGTTTTTTCACTGCCTATTTTTTCTAGTTTACCATTAATTTCAAAACATCGCTAACTGTTGACATAGCAGGACAATTTATTTCTGCATTATTAATTATTTGTAAATTTTATCTGCACACATTGCCATAACTTTATTTCGTTACTAATGTTTGCTTAGACAGTGCCTTGCCGGTGCTAACCAAATATCAATACTGAAATAAAAAAATAAATAAAAGTGCTCGATTTATTCTATCTTCCTCTGTTTACTCGTGTGCAGAAGGCTGACCAAGTACTTAGTTTGCCGAGTCGATATTCGATTGTAACTCTTTTGCGTCGTCAGCACAGCTGACTAAATAAATAAATAATAATAATAAATAAATTATATATTTAAGGCCCAGAAGGCCCCATCATTCAAACTTATTTTCGTGGTTTAAATCAATATAAAGTAGATAAATGCTGCACTATGTGAGCAATGGCCATATGAACAGCATAAATGAGTAGTATGATAGGCATATCCGATTCCGAGGTTCCATCGTGTGCGCGCGCTATTTTCCCTTGTTCGGATGACCACGCAAATAAGTTGTGCAGACAAAATCGACAAAATCCTCCGATCTCAGGATGGAATCATGGCCCAGGATAATCCGGAATGTCAAGAGCAGGCTACCCGTAAGTGCCTCTCAAGCTTTTTCTATCTATCTTGGTACGGTTAAGTCTTAAGACCGTCGACCATCTTCGTTGCTATCCGTTGCACCTGTTCGAGGAGGTCAACATCTTTTCTTCATCCACGGTAACCAGGCTGGTATTCCGTTATCTAAATGTGGGCTCATGAAGACGCCATAGAATTTTTCGAAGAGATCAGGAGGTGAATATTTTAAACGCACTTCTGATCCAATGCAGTGTACATGTTGCCTTCTGGAATGCTTTTCTTACAGTGTTCCGTTGGCATTAAATTCACAGTTGTACACATTCCCAGATCTTTGTGCGTTTCTACTTCTTTTAATTCAGAGACATTAATAATAAACTAGTGTTTCAGATAAAATTTTCGACCAGCGCTTATAGGTAGGATCATACACTTGCATACATTAAACTGAATGTTTTAATTTATTTATTGCCAGTTTACGGGCAAGGTCAACAGGGATTTACAGAAGGGGGTCGAGCTAACAGTAAAAAACTCCTGATCGTTCTTTAAAATGTTTTTAGGAGAAAAAACTGCAGCTTATTGAACGGATTTCAGTTCAGGACTGGAAAGTATTGACACAGGTGCACGGTGTATTACTTTTCCTTTCAGTGTTGTGGATATGGTATTCTGTACAAGCAGCAGGTATGCCGGTGAACGGCTGCCCGATGTCGACTGAGATATAACTCGATTACGGACTGCAGAGCCAGATGTATTGCCTTCAGCATGAAGTCCGGCACAGGATGCAGAGTCTGTGGACGCCATAAGAACGGAAGAGAGCTTCCAGAGAATCAGCACCCAAAATTCTTGGAAGGTGTCCTGAATGTAGAAAACTAGTTACAGCTCTCGTAAACATAGGATTGATTTGCTGAATTTTAATATTTCTGCGTAATTAAATTCCAGATTACTATAGCGTTTACCGAAAAAAAGACGGTATCTAACGGTGCGTGTCAAAGGAAAAAATAAAAATGCATCTCTATTATTGGTGCGCTGAAATTGGTCGAGCTGCCTCAGGGATGTAAGTGGGTTAACAGTAAAACTGTTTAAAAGTTTAAACAGTACAAATAGTCCCTTTCTGTAATCCAGGAAGCCACAACGGGTCAATGCTGTAAGATCACAGCATTGTTGGAAGGACAGGTTTATGTGCTCTGAAGTTAAAACTCTTAGTAAAGAAAGTGCTGGACTGATTCTATTTTCCTCCGTTCACTCGTGTACAGAAGACCGATCAGGCACTTAGTTTATCGATATTCGATTGTAACTCTTTTGCGTCGTCACCCCGGCTGACTTAAATAAATAATAATAAATAAATTGTTCATGTAAGGCCCAGAGTGCCCCATCATTACAAACTTATTATGATGGTTTAAATAAATACAATGTGGATAATTGCTGCACTATGTGAGCAGCCATATGAACAGCATAAATGAGTAGTATGACAGGCATATCCGATTCAGAACGATTTGACATTTTTAAAATACAAGTCAACAATCTTTGGCGCATACGGTGAACAAGATAAGAAGTAGTAAAAAACGTCTACGGTTAAATCGGAGGCAGAGTTCTGTGAGCCGCCAATTAAAAAAACTAGAAGAAAAAAACTGCTTTATTAATAAAGTAATAGGTAGATTAAATAGGCAAGAATTATGATGTTGCTGGCAACGTTTGAGGGTTCGGAACGCTCCTTGTCGGGTGAGAGATAATATAGCAGTCAGAGCTACTGTTTATAACCACCAGTGGAGGTGAGAGAGTAGGATCTCATCGTGGACAACAGAGTTGAAACGAAGAGGGGACAGTGGAGGGCACGAGATCATCATCGAGATGCGACCTTGCTGACTGCATAGTCCACCAACAAAGAGGCGATGCCATCAGCACCCGTCTCCATCATCAAATGAACCTGGAGACCATCGGCATTGTCGCAAAATCGGAAAGTATCAAGGTTGTCAAGAGTTGGCGATGCTAGTTTAAAAGGAGGGGACGAAAACGTGAATGCAAAGATTGACTCTGCAGATGATGATGGAAATATTTTTAGAGACCAATATAGTATCAAGGGAGCTGCCTCAAATACCAAGAGGACCCTTTTCAAAATCCGAAAGTTGCGAGTTTGGGAAGGAAAACAGACAATAAGGACTTGCTATCTTCCAAAGTTAAATGTTATTCTGATTCTATTAACCTTTAATTTTCCTCATCTTTTTCCAGCAGCTTTCCCCATGACTCGGAGAAAGGACCATCGGGATTTTAAGTGACCCTCTTGAAACTATATTTTCGCTACCTCGAGTCGCCCATTAACTATGATTTCTCCTTGTATCACCAGCCACCCAAACGATGACGTCATTCGGACGTACACATTCGGTGGTCCACAGTCTAAAATGCTACCGTTTCTTTGGACACTTACCATCATCAGAATTCAATTCTGGATCCTAAGATGCTGAGGACTTAAGTTCATTGACGCATTTTCGCGAGATTTTGTTTCATGGGCCTAAGCGATCAAAAACGAATAAACTCGACGTTTCATTATCTAATTCTGAAATGCCACTGCTGTATTACCCTACTCTACCCCCTGACCATTTTTTCCTAAGCAGTTTTTTCTCCTTCCTTCTATTAGAAAATGAAGGCCTATTGAACTCTGCCTCCATTGTTAAATTAGGAGTTTTTTTCACTGCCTTTTTTCTATTTCACTATTAATATCAAAACATCGCTAACTGTTGACATAGCAGGACAAGTTATTTATTTATTCATTTTATCTGCACAAATTGCCATAACTTTATTTCGTTACTAATGTTTGCTTAGACAGTGCCTTGCCAGTGCTAACCAAATACAAATTCTAAAAAAATTCTAAAACGAACGTCCTGGATGGAAGCTTTGTTGGACATCGCATTAAATTTGGTTGTTTTCCAGATAGCGCATTTAATGTGTCCTGATAATACGCTCCATTAGTTTACACACTTTGCAAGTTAAACTGGCAGGGCGGTAATTTTCAGAGTCCAGTTGTGAAACTCCTTTATAAATGAATGCGCAAGACCATTCTTCCGGGAGTCTGATTTCTTCAAAGGTATTTTGAAATACGATTGACAGTTTTCACATAGTTCGTCAGCAAATTTTCTTAGTGCTATTGCAGGAATTCTATCCAGCCCAGGTGACTTGGCAAGATTTATATGGAGTAATTCGGTTCTAACTTTGGTCGTAGAAAAGTCTAGGTCTAGGTCCTGTGTTGTGGATGAGGAGGAGGTGGAGAGGGAAGGGAAAGGATTGGTAAACATTGGTTGACAAACGGATGGAATAGCAGCGAAATTATTAGGCTCTCGGGTGAAGACGGTCTGAAAGAATTTGGAGGAAGGGATGCTTTAACCTGGTCGTCAGTCTCCAGGTTTCCGTCTGCAGACCTTTGAGCAGGAATCATTTCCGGAGTTCCCTTTGTACTCCGTATGTAGCCATACAGTATTTTGCGTGTTCCGACGATTTTGCAGAATGTTTATTTCAAACGTCCTTCGCAGCTTAGTAGCCTCGCTTTTACAAACGTTTTGTTGCTGATTGTATTCCCTCAAGTGAGCATCGGAGCTGGTTTGTCTTTAACGCCTCTAGAAGCTTTTTTTGTGTTTTTGAAAGAGACCTCCAAGTTTGAGTGTATCCACTTTAGGTGGTTTGTGGTTGTCTTTATTTTGAGAAGACAGCTGAGGTAAACAATCGTTTTCAATAACGATCTAAAAGTTGTCCAATCTTTATTTGTTCCACCATGTTGTCCTTTTTCCCAGGATATCTCTGAAATTTAACTTCTCATAAGTGACTTGTCCCACTTACAAATGTTTCTTACCCAAGTATCGGGTTAATTTGGTATGGAAAGCAGTGAGTACGCGAAGAACACCGTACTGTGATCGTTGACCCTAATGGCGGTCGATTCTCTTCATCTCGGGTAAAATCAGGTCAAAACAGTTTGACTGTTGTCCTTCTCACGTCCGTGTTACAAAGGTGACGTACTGACAGAGAAGTTGGTTTGTTGCCCATTGTAGTAATTTACGCTTGAAGTTATCCTTCATTCCCTGCGCAATCCATGTTTTCCAGTCAATACCAGGACTGTTAAATTATCAAACAATGAGGACATTTTTCTTCTCACTGGCTTTTTAGAGTTCCCTTTATGAGAATTAGATCCTGATCGGAAGTCTGATAAGGCGAACGGTACACAGTCGATATCGACAGCGGTCTGGAATACTTAGCAGATATAGTAATGCTTGAGAGTTCAACATCGCGTAATGGAAAAGGTATGTCAGCCATAGCGGTCGCACCATAGTGGGCACACGAAATTGAACTGGTCAAGCGTAGGCTAGAAAGCTTAAACATGTATCCGCCAACCGAGTTTTTCAGAGGTGTAGAAGTTATAACGACTTATATTCTTGGAAATGGACTGAGCATAGGCAATTTCTACTGTAAACGAGAATCTTCGTCCTGTCGGACATTTACAAACACGATACTTTCAGCATTATCTTATGCTATAAACGGCTATCAGATTTTTGGTCTCATGCCTCCTATGTATTTATAATATAGGTTACGTGAGACAATTATAAAACTGTTTACGCATAAATTTTGTGTGCTGTATGGGGAGGAAAATAAAGTTTATAATCTTCACAACACCGTGCATATAGATGACGATGTTGAACGGCATGGAGCATTGAACATCTTTTCATCTTTTCACTTTGAGTGTTACCTGGGTAGACTGAAGAAGCTTTTTCGAAGTCGATCCAGACCCTAACAGTAAAAAACAAGTTACATTTGTGAAAAATACATAGAATTTAGTATTTCTCAGCGTGAGCACACAGTTTAGTTTATGTGCAAGCTCAACAGGGGCCCACTTCCGGAAGGACTTGATGTGTGAGGACAGATTACATTTGTCAGAGCTGAACAATATCGAGTGGATAAATCAACAGCAAGTAGGTGCACTGGCTTAGGTGACAAGCTAGTATACGTTAAGAAATCGTTTACGACAGGGCAGGAGGTTTTCATATTGTTTATACCGAGTTCATTAATGCTTCGGATTACTTCTTGTACCCTACGGATTCTGCCAGTTTAAAGGTCTAGACAGTTGATATTTCAAGTGGCATTAACTGTGCAAAGCTTTCTTTGAACTTTTCTAAGTATATTTGCCTTCTCCCATAACAACTCGTACGTTTGAATTGCAATAATCCACAAGGGATTGCCTCTGTCTATCCCGTCCTCATTGAGGACGATGCTCGCAAACCCTAAAACCACACAGTCTCCCAGGGACTGGTTAACGAGCACCAAATGATTAAGTGGACTTTGTAGTAGGACGGCTCCCCATCTTTATTTAGAATTTATTTAGAATTTATATTTGGTGAGCACTGGTAAGGCACTGTCAAAACAAGCATTTATAACGAAATAAAGCTATGACAATGTGTGCGGATAAAATGTACAAATACGTAATAATGTAGACAGAACTTGTCCTGCTAGAACGACAGTAATCGATGTTTTGAAATTAATTGTAAACAAGAAAAAATAGGCAGTAAAAAACTCCTACCTTAAAAATGGAGGCAGAGTTCAATAGGCCTTCATTTTCGAATAGAAGGTAGGAGAAAAAACTGCTTAGTAAAAAATGGTCAGGTGGTAGTGTAGGGTTATACTGCAGTGGCATTTCAGAATTAGATAATGAAACGTCGAGATTATGCGTTCCTGACTATTAAGGCGTATGAAACAAAATCTTACGAAAATGCGTCAATGAACTTAAGTCCTCAGCATCTTAGGATCCAGAATTGAATTCTGATGATGGTTAGTATCCAAAGAAACGGCAGCATTTTAGACTGTGGACCACCGAATTTGTACGTCAGCATGACTTCCTCGTTTGGATGACTGGTGATATAAGGGGACATCATGGTTCATGGTCGACTCGAGGTAGCGAAAATATAGTTTCAAGAGGGTTACTAAAATTCCCGATGGTCCTTTCCCCGAGTCATGGGGAAAGCTACTGTCAACATTTAACTTTTATTCCTGCGTGGTTGTATATGTTGATGTCAATGGAGCCAAAAGGCAACCACGACAGCAGGCGGAAATCTGGAGAACAATCAGAAATCCATACGACAATCTAGGTCCCCTTCTCTTTATTCTGTACATAAACGAAATTTCAGCTTTACTCACAAATTCACAAAACTTCGTTTACGCTGACGATTTCAAGTGCATTTATCTATTTTCTAAAGACACTGCCAATAGTTGCGTTGATAAAATCAACCCTGATCTACTTATGCTCTCACGTTGGAGCTGTACATGGCAGATGGAGTTTTCTTCATCCAAGAGTAGTTTCATGTGTTTTGGCCCCACCAAGCTTCCTGGACCCCTTGTATTTCAAAACAGTATTCTTTTAGAATGATGAACCATAAAAGACTTAGGTCTAAGTTACAGGAATAAGCTAACATTATTGCCTCATGCAGATTGAATTTCTGCAAAGGCTTCACAGATATGTGGTTTTATATCGCATAATTTCTTCCTTCCGGAAATAAAGTTAAACCTGTACCACATGTTTGTTCTTCCTATCCTAGAACACTGCTGTCCCCTTTTTGGGCTGATGAACGCTTCTGACCGCAGTAAGATTGAAAAAGTTCAGAGGGTTTTTACTTGAAGATTATTTTCTCTTTCTGGATCCAGTATTTTGTATACGGATAGCTGCAAGTTAGCAAACATTAAACTTCTGTGGGTTGGAAGACTCGAAGCCGGTCTCTGCTTCCTGTTTCGCGTTAACTATAGCCCAAATCTCTTACGAATTAACGCTCTCGCTCCGGTAGATCGACCCTATGCCACTCATAATTCCTCCATGATCATTTCACCACTCCTTAGCTCCAGAACTAATCGTTCTCAGTTTTTTGCCTCCAAATATGCTTTCATATGGAATAATCTACCACTGCAAATTAGGTTGTCGTCTACATTAGCTATTTTCAAAACCAAATTACGCAAACATTTAACTTCGAAAGATATAAAGTCCTTATTGTCTGTTTCCTTCCCAAACTCGCAACTTTTGGATTTTGAAAAGGGTCCTCCTGGTATTTGAGGCAGCTCCCTTGATACTATATTGGTTTCTAATTATATTTGCATCATCCTCTGCAGAGTCAATCTTTGCATTCACTTTTTCGCCCCCCTTTTTAACTAGCATCGCCAACTCTTGACAACCTTGATACTTTCTTCCGATTTTGCAACCCCGACGATGGTCTCCAGGTTCAGTTGATGATCAAGGCGGGTTCTGATGGTTTTGCCTCTTTGATTGGTGGACTATGCATTTGGTAAGGTCGCATCTCGATGATGATCTCATGACCTCTACTGTCCCCTCTTCGTTTTCTCCCTGGTGTCCACGATGAGTTCACCTCTCTCACCTCCACTGGTGGTTACAAACAGTAGCTCTGACTGCTATATTATCTCTCACACGACAAGGAGCGTTCTGAACCCTCGCACGTTGTCAGCAACATCACAGTACTATCCTATCGCATCTAGCTATTAATTTATTAGTGAATCAGTTTTTTTTTCGAATTTCTTCAAATTGGCAGCTCGCCGACGTCCGCCCCAGAGGAGTTTTTTACTGCTTATTTTCTAGTTCACCGTTTATGTTAAAGACTTTTGACTATAGTTTTAAAAATGGCAAATCGTTTTGAATCGGACATGCCTACCATATTGTTTTTTCTGCTGTAAATATGGCTGCTCACATAGTGCAGCAATTATCTACTTTGTATTTATTTATACCGCGATACTAAGTTTGAAATGACTGGGTTCTCTGGGCCTTAAATATACAATTTATTTATTTATTTAGTTATATGTTTGCTCGATGATCCTCCAATGTCACCAATTGTATGTTTTTCATGTCGCATCACATACTGCCTAGGCAACTTCGGACCGGCAAACTCCCGACTATGAGTCCATGGTCACACTGCCCACATGCAGGGACGTTTTAAACCCAGGTTTTACATCATCCGATAATTTGGCCATTTAGGCTATCTTGACACTACAGTGCGCTCAGCTCTCTCGTCAATTGTGAGCGAGTATAGGATACAATGCACAGAGCACCATATAATGTTGAGGTAGCTTGCCTGGTTGATAAAGGCCAACTAGAAGCTACAGGAAAGATTAACAACTATGGATTTTAGGGCTGTAAGGCAGCCATCATCTGCTTCTTAACGGCTGGCTGGTCAGTACAGCCCGCTACTTGTGTTATTAGTACACGAGACGATTTCAATTAAGTGAATCAAAGACTGAGCGATGCCGATTATCGGAGTCACCTGGTAAGGTCGAATAAGTTTTACGGAATACTTGCAGACTGCTTCTTTGGCATGCCTTGGCTGGCGGAATGCGGATGACTTCATCGAGAGGGTTTTTTGTCCTCTTTGATTACGAGGTAGCCGTTTATGTTCAGTTTAAAGGCGAAAAAGTGAATTTAGGCAAGTGCGATTCATAGGTGTACGATGTGATTATAGATACGTTATGAACCACATTAATAAACTGCGAAATATTGGTGAACACCTGTGGAACAAGGGTGTTAGGGTCGAAGTTTGCCAACTGGAGGTGATATTTACACGGCTCTATCGAGGTCCCTGGATGCAGTTTGAAATTGCCAAAATAAACAAGAATTAACTTTCAATGACACTGGTGGTAAGTCCTTATTTTTATACTTGTATAATTCTTTTCATTTAGAACTAATGCACGGCCCATCACGACCGTCCGGAAGCCCATCGAAAAGGTTGAGGAGCAGTAGATTGAACTAGATTTGTATTTTTATATTTTCCTAGTTAACATAAAACCCGAAAAATTAAACGCGTTACTGCTGCCAGTAATTTGAGAGCAGGGATTTTAACGAAATTTTCAATTTGGCGAAGGGTTCGCAGAAAAAGCGGCGGAGTGGGAAGGCGACGCCAGGCGTGCTTTAGCCAGATATATTTACCGCTGCCGCCGAATAGCGCACCATCATGACTTTTACCATTGTTTTCATCGCGAACAAATGGGCGATATCCACTATAAATCGGACATAACTATCGCAAATTTTCGACAGCGTTGATCAACACCTTCTTCCGCTTTCCGACGCGGGAGAAGGCCACGTGGATGCACCCTCGATCGCGGCGCTGGCAGCTGCTGGACTATGTTTTCGTCCGGAAGCGAGATCGACATGACGTGCTGGTGACCAAGGCGATCCGCGATGCCGATGTTTCAATGGATCACCGCTACGGCATCTCCAAGATGAGGCTCCGACTTCAACCCCGACGAAGGTCCCAAGGTAGTCGACCGCCAGGTTAGGTAAATACTCTGTTAAATTTGCCAGCTCACTGTTTTGATTTCACCAACAAGATAACCCAGAAACTGGAGGACCTGCATGCTCCAGATAGTAACGCCACCGTGGAAACACGATGGTGTCAACTGCGAAATGTCATCCAGTCCACCGCCCTCGAAGTCCTCGGACGAGCACGCCGTCAAGACCAGGAATAGTTTGACAATAATAACACCGAAATCAGCAACTTACTTACGAAGAAGAATCGACTACACGATGCCTACATGGATCTTCGAACGGACGCCACCAAAGCAACCTTCTTCAGCTGCAGCCGCCTTGTACAGCAACGGCTGCGAGAGATGCATAATGGTCCACAAGACTGAGGAAATCCAGGGGTATGCGGACCGAAATGAAATAAAAAATGCTTCAAAGCTATCAAGGCCATCTACGGCCCATGCACCAAGGGAACCGCACGCTGCTCAACTCTGACGACACAACAGTTCTAAATGAGAAATCCTGAATTCAGAAGCGCCGGGACGAGTACTTCAGAAGTGTCCTTAATTGCTCCTCAGCCATCTCCGATGCTGCAATTGACCGGCTCTCTCATGTGGACACAAACAATGACCTGAATCTGTTGCCTTCCCTACCAAAACCGTCCGGGCCGTGCAATAGATTTCAAGCGGAAAAGCACCCGGATCCGACCCGATCCCACCGGAAGTCTACAAGCACGGTGGGCCCCGGCTGCTGGCGGAACGCACAACACTCTTCCAGGAGATGTGGCGCCAAGGAAAAAATCATTAGGATTTTAAAGACGCCACCATCGTCCATCTATAAAAGCAAAAGGGGAACCGGCAACTCTGTGATAACCACAGAGGCATCTCGTTGCTCAACACAGCTAGGAATATCTTATCCCGTATCTTTATCAATCGTCTGCACGGTCACCTAGAGCAGGGGCTGCTCCCGGAAAGCCAATGTGGCTTCCACCGACACCGCGGATTAACCGACATAATTTTCACCAGTCGCCAGCTAAAAGAGAAGTGCCAGGATACGCGAACCCACCTCTACACTACTATCGTGAATCTATAGAAAGCCTTTGACACGGTGAATCGTGACGGACTGTGGAAAGTCATGCAGAAATTCGGCTGTCTTGAGCTGTTCACGCACAGGGTGCGTCAGCTTCAAGACGGGATGACGGCGCGCGTCACTGACAACGGGACGGTATCCGAAGCATTCGCAGTGACCAACGGAGTGAAGCAGGGCTGCGTACTGGCTCCCACCCTCTTCAGTCTCATGTTCTCGGCTATGCTGATGGACACCTACCGTGATGAGCAGCCTGGTATCCGCATCGCCTACAGAACTGACGGGCACCTTCTCAACAGTCGGCGTATGCAGGCTCCAACGCGCGTGTCTACGACTACAGTCCATGACTTGCTCTTCGCGGACGACTGCGCCTTTAACACCGTGACGGAGGAGTTGCAAATGAGCATGGACCTCCTCGCCGCAGGCTGCACCAATTTTGGATTAACAATCAGTACAGCCAAAACGGTTGTTATGCACCAGCCGCCACCCAGCGTGGAATACAATGCTCCACGAATCAATGTCAACAGCACTCAACTAAAATATGTGGAAACCTTTGCTTATCTGGGAAGCACGATGTCATGCAACACGAGAATCACCAACGAGGTTGCTCAATGGATCTCCGAAGACAGTCAGGCCTTCGGCCGGCTTTAGGCCTCCGTGTGGGATCGCCACGGTATTCGAATGAACACTTTACTGAAGATGAACAATGCCATCGTCTTTGTGACACTCCTATACGGAGCGGAGACCTGGACCGTCAACTCGAACCAAGCCAGGAAACTGAATCACTTTCATCTCAGCTGCCTCCGCAGAATACTGAAGCTGAGATGGCAAGACAGGATCCCGGACACGGAAGTCCTGGAGCAAACCTGAATCCTCAGCATCCACGCCATTCTTAGGCAAGTGTAACTGCGATGAAGCGGTCACCTGGTAAGAATGGACGACGAGCGACTACCAAAACGAATTTTTTACGGAGATGTCATTACGAGTGCTCACCGACAGGGAGGTTGAAACGACGCTACAAGGACACTTTGAAGAAAGCTCTGAAGCAACTGCAAATCAACCCGGCGACCTGGGAGAACCTCGCTCAGGATAGACCGTCATGGAAAAGACCCAGAAAGACTGGTGCAGCAATAAAGGAGGCCAACCAGATTGCCACTGCGAAGGCCAAAAGGGCAGCTCACAATACACACGCACCGCGGATCAACAACGCCAATGTCCAGGCCTTGCTAACATGTCCACGCTGTTAACGCACATTCCACGCGCAAATCGGCCAGGTTGGACATCTTCGAACTCAATGCAAAAACAATCCCACAACATCAACTTCAGCTACACCTGCCTCAGACCCCACGACGATGAGCACCCCAACCACTGATAACAACTTAATCGATGCCCCGCCGCCCACGATCACCGACACCATCCTCCCTCCTCCACTCCCTGCACCGATCACGGCGATGAACACCACTTGCCCCACTCCCACCACTTCCGGCTACTGGCCACCAACTCAACCACCTCCACCACCAACACCCCCAGTACCAGCAATGGGGGACTTGGACCTAATCTGTCCTCATTGCGATTGCATATCGGCCTGGTTGATCCCTTGCGAATCTATCGCACAGAGACTGGCGAACTAGTGCCTTAAGCACCAACACAGAGCAGAGACCGCCGCCTCTAATGCCCTCAATGCCCCGCACATTCACTCATCGCATGGGCCTACTCAGTCACATGCGCATCCAGGTAAGCGGAATCCACCGCGATGCCAACGCGTCTTGCGCACCCATCAACTCCATTTTGTGTGAAATCCTGGTGCTTGATTTAGGGGGGGGGGCAGGTCGTGTACGTAGTACGCGTAGCTGAGGTCACGAGCAATTGCGCCCACTTTCACATTCGATAACTGACCGGCTTGGGACGGTTTCTGATTGTGGGGGTGGGGAAAGAGAGTGAGGCCGATGGCTCAGCGCATTTTTCTCACGATAAACAATCTGATGCGCTTTTAACTATTACGGTGCGCTAAAAGCCATGGCTTGGAAGGTTGCCAACTAAAGGATAAGTCAGACCGCACGGTCAGCCCAATGTGTGTTTTGTGTGAAGTGGCTGACTGGCGGACTGAGAGTCAGGCTGAAATGACTCCTTCTTAATGTGGCCTTTATGGCACTCCCACTTCGTGGGATCCGAGCCAGGTGTGATGGCACGCCCAGGGGCAATTCCGACCACGCCAGCCACCTGTGCCCTCTCCCACCTCCAGTCTTCTTGACTTTTTCATGACACCGGGTTCAGGTGGGGGAGGAGGAGAGAGTGCGGTAGCTGCAGCGCAAGGCTACTAGCATTTAAAACTAATCCCCGCACAAGTCTCCATCCCTGCAGCACCATGGTGTGGAGCATACGGTGGACTTCGTCGGAAGACAACGGTCAAACTGTCATGCGTGTGAATTACATAAGTATATAAGACAACGGTGATGTAGGACTAACCTTGGAGGTCGAAAAAGTCTGCAGGAATTGATCGATTTGCTGCTCACGCTTTTTCAACTCCCAAAACTTTTTGTTGCGTTCGCACTGGTGATCTTCAAGCTCCTGACCCACTTGCTGCATGGAATTCTCCAATTCACGAACCTTCTCGTTTAGTTCACGGATTCTAAAGAACAGGTTATTTATCAAACTTCAAACAAGGACCACATTAAATTTTTCATGTCGCTAGAACCTACGTAGAAGAGAGAGAGAGAGAGTTGAGCCAATGGTTACGTTAACCTTGAAATAAAAAATGTCTAATGTTACCCGAAGAAATTCAGACAATGCCAAAGTAGTGGAAGACTGGCAAAAAATGAAGGTAGAGTGACCCATTCTTTCAACCCACCATAAACCTGAAAATTATTTGGTACCGGAAACACTACGCAAATCTAACTGTCCACTGATGGACTTTATCGGACGGGTGCTAAGCGATTAAACGGCAGGACATTCATTAGTATCTCGCCATCTGGAATGTTCTGCCATCCGTTTGTCTATATCCATCTGCCATCAAATTCTGATAAAATTTGGTCTGGTGGGTGAATGTTTGTTCATGATCTTTGACCCCTCATTCAGAGCTTGTTCGTTTAGGCATTTCAAGAACTGGGTATGCTGGGTCATGAGGCCAACTTGCATATGGTGGATGCTAAATCAGCCAAATTTGTCGCTGCACTTGTGGCCAGAGCCAACCCAAGCGGCGAAGCTTGGCCCACCAATGATAGTTCATTCACTGAACTAGAACCAACGAAGGAAGTACAAATGAGCAAGGATAGATTACTGCTGCCAGCCGACGAATGAAGGGCAGCCGTCGTGATGAACCGCGTCGATTACAATGGGCAGGCAGAAACCCTCCTCGACAATCAACAGCCCTATAAATCCATGACTTCTTCGCAGGCCAAATCGATGATCGGTTACTTAACAAGACTTCTGATCCAACTACAACGTGATATCGCTAGACGAATGGCGACAGAGATAACCAACTGATACGGAAGTGGTCCGATTCTGTGGATTACCCAAAATCCCAAAACCCAACGTTCTCCTTCGGCCAATCGTTGCCTGGAAAGGCAGTCCTATTTGCAATCTACCCAACGAATGACCCGAAAACGGAACTTTCTCTGAGAGGGCTCGTGGACGTCCATCAATTGGACCTCCCGATTCCTGACCAAAAAACGATCCAACCTGATCAAAGTATGGTAAACTTCGCTGTGGTTTCAGTATTCATAGCTATCCCACCGGGTCTAGCACGTGAAATTCTACGGAAATAGATCGGAGAGAACTATGAGGAAACGAGATGACCTCTAAACATTAGCCCTTTTATGCAACCCTTTGCCTTCTGCCAACAAACTTTCTTAACCTTCAATTATAGAACATGCGAGCAGAAGAAAGGGTCTCTGATGGATTCCCAAATATCCGGCCTAGTTGCAGAACTGGTCTTACAAGACCTGGAAAAAGTCGCTTTCAATCACTACGAACGAGCGTTTTGGCACCGATACGTGGACTGCACGTTCGTTATAACTGAAAGAAACATACTAACAGGCTTTTCAAACTTACCTAAGGCGATCTTTCCCGACATTCATTTGACAAAGAAAGAAGAGAATGTCGAAAACTTGCCATTCATTGAAGTCTTCGTCACATTTATAGCCGATGGAGCACTTAATATCGTAGGAAGGCGACTAACACAACTCTGATTCACAACTACCATAGCAACCATAGCAACCATACCATAGCAACCATAGCATGTAAATGCATCTGTGTTAGAGCACTCTTTCAAATGGTACCAAGGCATTGCAGTGATCTGGAGAGAAGAGTACGAGAACTACGGCATCTTTGCGACCAACTGGCAAGGAATAGACACCCAACCAGCTGCATCAGCCGCTATCTCCGCACGCACCACAGTTAAAAAACTGAAAAGAGCCACTAACACTCTGGCACACTCTACATCGCATAAAGAAGGTATCAAAAGAAACGGAACGTATCGGTGCAGAATTCGGTGTGGGTGTCGCCCATAAACCGACAGCTTACATGCGTACCCGAATCATGCAGATGAAGGACCAACAGGAGGTAATCGAGCAATCTGGGGTAGTTTGTCAAATCTCATGCTGTAGCTGTTCTCGGCATTATACAAAGCAGACCGGGCGACGACTTAGCTCGCGAGTAAGGGAGCACCAACGGACAGTACGGTGAAGTGACCTGTTGCCTCAGATTGCGACCCACACCCTGGAGGAAAGCCACGAATTCAACTTCGCGAGTACGTAAGTAGTGGCGCGAACTGCTCAAGGGGTCGAGGTTTGACACCAACTCCATCATCAGACACTTTGATCGCACGTGCTATTTTCCCACGGCCAAAAGGAGCGGTCCAGTTTCGAGTCGGAAACACACACCGTCACGACGCCGTGAGAAGACGTGGACTCAGCCTTCCCTCCACCTCCTTTTCTCTTCCTTGGACCACAAAATCGCTCATTTGTTGTTGCACTCGCACAGTCTCTGGTGACAAGCTCCTGTACGAGACCGGAAGCTCAAGCTAATAAACGCACTATCCCAGTGATCGCGTGGTAATCTTCTTTGCTACCCGAACCTAGGACTCGCATATTCGCTTTCACTCGGAGCTATATGTTCGTATTCTTTCGCGAGTCAGTCTGCTTAACCACACGAGTGGATCGGACAAGAACTAGTGAACAGGATGAATGAGAAGATGCTAATCTTAGACAGAGCTTGAGTTTAACCAAGTGATCCACCGCTTGCATCCAAAGTCATAGTCTTCGGATATCGTCAATTTCCCGCTAACAGCGGGCACTGTCCGACTGATAACTGATGAAAAAACTCCCGCACAACATGCCTCCTACTCTCAAAACTGTACTTAATTAATGTTCCTCGGCCGATCGACTTATGGATAGCTTTGTCTGGTTTCTATACGTTTGCACCATCAAAAACACATAAACGCGCTAACAGAATTAACCAACTATTACCCCCAAGATATTACCCCATATTGTGCCTATACCTCCATTTTATACAAATATGCCAAGATCATTAACAGGTAAATTACAGGTCTGGTAGCTGGAGTATGTTATTAAGTGCTTCTTCCTTTGTAACTTGGGGCACACATAGGATTCCAAAATAAAATAAGACAAGGAAACTTACTCACGATCCATGTTTGCAGTTTCCCGGTTGTCCTCTCGCACCTTTGCCAGGAGTCTTTCGCGTTCCATTTGCGGATCTTCATGGCGCGCGGCCTCGGATAAAAGTTGATCCCGTTTGGCTTCGACTTCATGCAGCTGGCCAAACAAGCGCATGGCTTCCTGTTTGATCTGCAAGCATTCGAATGATAACCCGCACTGTTAAAACTTACTTATAAATCAAAAGTAGGCAGTATAATATAACTACGTATGATAACCAGAACTCGATCACTTTCTTTCAGTAGTGAGGAGCTCACGTACGGTTTAATTCTTCCGTGCACATACCAAATTAGAAACAGCTGATAAAGTTAATCTCTAGCACCATGAGGCATTAAAAGCTTTGAAAAACTGGAAGTTTCCTAGCAAGTTAGATTTCATGGACAGCTTTTCCTTCTAGGCTTAAACAATTTTCACCTTGCATTGATGCACCATAATTACCTCTCCTAGTGCAAGGCATTTGCTCCTTGAAAGAGTGATAGGTTAACGGTTGAAGATAAGCCAGAGTTCGCATAGGCTACTTTTTTATCAATCCGATTTTCAGATTATCCCGGTTACGCGCCGAGACGATGCGCATGTGGATACAGCTGCTCGAACAATCTGACGGCAAATGCACACTATTCAAAGGGTCGAATAAACTCAACACAAAACTCGATACAAAGTCCGATCGGATGTGCATATCAGAGCAAGCGCTTCAACCCAGTCACCACACCGCACCTGCCGTCTGCGAAGTGCCCAGCTTGCACACAATAAACTGTATTTTACCGTCTTACATTCTATAATATTGCGCAGAAAATTACTTATTTATAAGCGATTGCAGACCTTATTCCTAAGATCACTACAAATGCTCCATAATTTTGGGACTTCAAGGTTAAGCTCAGTCAAGGAGCATAAAATCACTCAGAAGAATCAATCGAAGACTGTCGAGAAATATATCAAACTTAGGTCCGACAGCCCAAAAAATGATTAGGCACTGCACCCTACCTTGTCCCCACGTAGGTGGCTGGCGATGGGCGACCGAGTGGTAACTGTCAACGCTATACTCAGTGATTAGCAACCGGTGACGGACATCTCGGGCTTCAAAGTATCGGTACAAACCAACTGAATATTCTTCAAGATTTATGAGCTGCTTATCCCCCTTTAAAAATACAAGTCGAACCCAGTGACTTAACCGAAGCCGTCTTTCCCAAAACGTTCATGTTGTTTGATAGTAATCGGATTAACTTTGGTGAAAGTGACTTTTCCAAAACGTTCCAATGAATTACCTATCAAGTTCTGTGGGGTCTCAGCTTCGTCTGGGCACATACCGACGATTAATTGCAAATCGTTCCACCATTCTGAGAATGGGACCCGACCTCAAAAACCGTTCGAATAACTTACCTTAACTTCTTAACTCTGTCTTGGCACCGGGCGCAAGTGCAGCCGTGAAACAGAGAGTGAGGTAGATGCAGGAAAAGTCTGCCCTTACTTTAACCAAGTGCAATTCAACATCCTTGCACCACTATGTTGTGGTGGTGGGGTGGTGGCACGCTAGTGTCAGCTTTACTTCCTTTTCCCTCTCCCAGGCACCAGTCGACTGTCCAAGGCCGGCAACTAGCTAAGTGTTGGATTTGGCGCAGTGACTAAGGCGGCATTTACACCTACAGTCGATGAGTGTCATCACAGGACTCTCATATACGACAGTATTTATAGACTTGCACATGCTCTGCACAACCTGAGTAACGCGTGTTGCGAACCAATTTGGTCTCCGTTTTTGAGCCAACGCGTCTTGTGCTCAATCCGCTATGGGGGAGGGGTGGGAGGGAGCGAAGCTCTATCACAGCCTTCGCATGCATAGAGGCCTTTTGAAAATCAATCTTTGCCATCGTCAGGCCGATTGGAGCCCTTCACTCCCAAACAGTTTGTTGGTACGAGTGATAAATTTTCGTTTGTATCGACAGTTTTCTACACCATTAGCTAGCTGTGCTCAATGGTCTTCAAGCACATTTCTTGAACTTACTCACCCACGGACTTTTACAAGCAACATCCATTCAAATTCTCATTCGGTTTTACACACGCTCGCTCACTCTCTGGCGTCTTCTGATGCTGTCAGGGAAGATCCTGATCTCACAAGCGCCCATTGCTCTCTGGGATTAAGAAAAGAATACTTGGTAACCTTTGTATGATGTATGTTTGAAGCTGTACATGTATCAGATGTCAATTGAAAACTGTCACGCTACTAAAACAACAATTTGTTTTCGCGAGTGGGATCATTGCTAGTGGCTGGCACGATGTTTGAATTAAGGCCCACATCCTAGCGGGCATTAATTACTCCGAATTTATGTTGTATGATAATAAGCATTAAACAGGACAAAAAAGTTGTTTCGACTCAAAAGCATAATGTAGCATTTTAACTGGCGCTTAATGGTCAAAATGAAAAAGGCGAGTTTTCAGGAAAAGAAGCATTCAACGATCTGATGCTTCAAACTGCAGGTTGAAACTTCTCTCAGGACAGTCAAGCAATTTCAGTTTGTTCAAACTCAATCTTTATGAGCAGAGTCTACTTTGGGTGGATAAGCGATCATTGAGGTTGGTCATCCACCCCTTATTAGTCGTCGTTGGCGTTCAACAGCCAATGGTGGTGTTTTAAACGGCAGACACCTATAATAACCAGCCTTAACGGACGCAGTTCTCCCTTCGGACTAAACATATTGTCTGACGTTCACGTATATGGACTCTGCCCCAAAAAATCCAAAATTTCTGAACGTTCATACTGAATCAATTGTATACTTAATATTCTCCTTCGTCCGATGGTTCGCAATCTGATGGAGCATTTAAGCAGAATTTTTCTCAAAAGCTAGGACTTTCGGCAAAAGGTAGGCAGGAGTAGACAAAGCAAACCTGAGACGAGACGATGTCCACTTCCAGGTCCCTCCGCCGAGACGACAGTTCGTCAAGAGTCTTCTGACCGTTGGCCAACTGGTTGAGTAAATGCTCGTTTAAATCTCGGAGCCGCAAATACTCTGCACGTTGCTCATCTGTCATGTCCTCGACCACGCTCTCGGCCATCTTCTTTTCCTATCACGACAAGCGGAAGGTCATTTGGATCAACCATTATGTGAATATGAATATGCCATTTGACCAACATATGAAAAAAATCGGTGGCCTCTGTGGGATTCGAACCTATGACCGCAAGAGGAAGGCTTCAGTACAGCCAACGCTCTAGCCAACTAAGCTACGAGGCCCCCACCAGGAGCCGTGAGCTTAACCACACTTGCGTCAAGGTACCCGATCAGCCTACTGCAAAGTATGCAAACCACCAATTCTTATTCAGTAAGCTGACTACCCAAGCAGGATTTCCCAAGTAATTAATTTAGAATCCACCAGATGACTACCAGGCAAAATTTATTAGCAGAGGATTTTTGGCCGATTTTAAGGATTCATTTGACACACTTAGGCAAAACTAAGCGGCCTCGATGGGATTCAAACTCACGACCCCCCGGTGTGGCCTCATAGCCCAAGTGGCTAAGGTAATGGCTCTACTGACTCCTCGCCCTTGTTGTCGTTGGGCCTATTTACATCGAGGCCAACAAGTTTTTTACAAATTGGTCAAATAAACTATTTATATCTGTTAAAAAGCACTATTACTACGGACATTAACGTGATAAGTGAATTTCAGAGTCATTAACAGCAGGTCGAATGACAGGAGGGGGAAAAGTACCTGGTCGAATTCCGTCTCCAAGGCCATGACCTGCGCTTCCCTCTTCTTCCTCTCCTCGAAAAGACGCTCCAAATTCAGTTCTGCCCGCTCGTTGGCTGCCTTAACTTCTTCCCAGTCCAATTCTATAGTCGCAATATCGTGGCCAATGGTGGCCTTGTCCACAAGAGTATTATAATCTCCAAGTTCCCCCTAGGATGATAAAAAGAAGATCTACACGGAAGGCAGAACGACTTAAGGCTTAATGAACATAAAAAAACAGACAGCAGGAGGGAGACAAAGCGATGCCTGTTTATACGTCGGCTGACGTGACCGGTTTTAAACCTATAAGTCGAAGTTTCGTATGCCTATTTTTATGTTTGCTTCTGCCGAGAGGGTAAATTTTGGATTGCATCTTGGATTGCGCACCCTCATTAAGCGTTGCTGCTTTCGTACTTTTTAGTGTGATGAAGTAGAGTAGGTAGAGCATACAAAAAAGGTAACAATGAATGGGCGTAAATTTTCGAAATTTGTGCCCCAGCTCGTCGTCAGACTTTGGGATGTGTACAAGAACAATTAACTAATTAACCGTGTCTAACAGAAGTTTCTGCGTGCATCAATGTCTGAATCGGTAAGAAGTCAAACAGAAAGGTATATCGAACGACACGGCCATTCATGCACTAAAACCAATGACCTGGCAAACGCTCCCATATGTTGAAAATGTATCCGAACTTGTCGAAAAACAACTAAGAAAACATCAGATACAATTACAACACCATCCCGCATCGATCTTCGCTCACAGCTTGTACACCTTAAGGACAAGGTTGGTTATCTTGATAGAAAAGGTGTTGTCTACAACTTTCAATGTTCCAGTTGTGGTGCTGTTTATTGTGCACAAACTACGAAATCCGTCACAACCCACACACACGAACATCAGTTAGCGGTTAGAAGACGAGACCACCTATCCCAGGTCACCATGCGCACACTGGATACTGGGTATAAATTTGTATGAGGGAGCACTCGTATTGTGGGCACCTGCCCAATGAGAAATGACCGCGAATTCCTGGAAGCAATGCACTTAGATGAGGCATGCATCAATTGGCATATCGATTTAGATGCTACATACTAAATCCTCAAGGACAAATTCAAATGCGCACGGCCAATCATGAAGGGATAATAAACTGCACTTAACGCGTATTGGCGCAAACATGGCTCAACCATAGGATATTCTGTTTGACACGGTTACTTAGTAAATGGTTCCTGTACACATCCCAAAGCCTGACGACGAGCTGGGGCACCATTTTCGAACATTTACGCATTAAAGTTTGTATCTTCCCAAAGAATTTCATCTCTTCTAATTAAATATGTTGGATGCCCGTATTTTAATACATAAATATATATGACCGGCTTTTAGATTAAGGTCTTCATGTCTATTAACTATAGGCATAACAACAGCTGTTGTTACAGATGGACAGCAGGTTTGTCATCTCATAAATTTCGACTAAAATTCTGAAACACGTTTGTGAGTAGAAAAGCATTAATTGCGTAGGTTTGGAATATGAATTTTCATACAGGCTTATCCAAAGATATTTCGGTCACGACAGGATGCAGGCTGCGAAAAGAGATTCTTTCCAAGTGGTTGTAATATCTAAACTCTGTACAAAAGGACCACTTAAGTAGTCGGAATCTTCCTCACTGCTTTCCAATGCCTTCATAAGTTCAAATAACTTTTATAGAAAGTATGCACGAGAATATTTTTTCTTGTACTCATTTGGCAACGAAACGACATCTTTCAGTTTTGAAAAACTTTAGTAATGAGATTTTTAAGACCGTCAAAGTTCCAATCACAGAGCATCTTATCTGTCCAATTTTTAAGTGCTCCTTATAATGTACAAATACGGTTGAGATTCCTTGCAACATTTTATGAAAACCATGTGAAGTTTTTTTCATAGGTTGGAAAAATGTGTGATTATTCTTTGATGAAATGTACACAGCATGCAGTTTGGAAATCCTGAATGCAAGTGAAACCGAAGTTCAGGTTTCAGTACAAGGAACAGTATATTTGTGCAAGTTCTTCAACAAAATATATCTAAATTTATAAGTGCAGCGAAATAAATTGGAAACAAATAATGCTAATTAAATAGCCATTAAGTAGTCATTTGTTTTTAGAGACGGTCGGAAAGAAGCTCATTCAAAAGCCGGCAGTGAACTATTTCGGGATTATGCTGCACTTTAAGTAATCCTAAGACCCTACTTAAGTAATCTTTTTAAAACGAAAACACATTTAGGAATTTCGGTCGAAGATTACTGCATGTTACCTTGAACGCTTGGGAGGTGCCATATAAAGTATAAAAAGCTGACTACACAACAAGGATAAGCATATGTGGTTATCCACGCGAATGGAAATCCCCACATGTGGCGCTGCGCCAAATTCAGCGCTAAAATTTAGCGCAAGTCACCTGCATCACAGGGGGTTCCTAGTCCCATGCCCTATCTACAAGGCTTAAGGAGGATGCACGTCCCATCCCCACTCACAAATTAAAATGTTTCTAACACCTATTTGAATAATATTATTTTATAATTATTTCATTAGATAACCGGTAGAGTGATGTGGAGATAACCCATTGTCCAACGTTTATTATGTGTCGTTATTTTTTAAGTTATAATGTTATTGTAACCAATAAGGAGTTCAGAGGCATCGCGTACCATTCCCTTAATAAAAGTAAAATGAACTGAAGTGACGATGCACCGTATCCTAACTCCAACTCAACCAAACGCAGCAAAGCTATACGAATGGTTTTGGTATTCAGTTTAAAATTAGCTGACTCATCGTAATCTGGTTTACCGGCATTTTTAAAAGTGCATACGTGGCGGGAGAATATCGAAGGAGCTAACCTGTAAGTTTCGCAACTCGGAAGCCAGTTGTTCGGCCATCTGCTCATATTGAATGAAACTCTGACTCTCCTTTTCCGCTTCTTCATTCTGGCTTACGATTGTCGCCAACTCCGTGGAGATTTCAGTAATCTTGTTACGTAACACGCCAAAAAAGTAAGAACGGTCTTCAATCTGCCTGCGAGGGCCTTTCACGCCAGTCTTGAGACCACCCAGGCCTTGATGCGTGATTGGTCGGTCTTCGATGCAAAGGCTTGTGTTCAGCGTGGCCCCACCGGCGCCTCCGCCGCCACGAGTCGTCGGTCGCATTCCAGTTGTTAGGCGTGTAGCAGTGCCGATCGGGGCGACAGGGACCTGGCCCGTCTTCAGACGCGCACCGGTCACTGGGCGCATGATCTTTTAGCAGATAGTATGAATAAGGGTTTGGTGGCATAGAGATATAACAACGTCGTACTTAAATGAAAACAGTAGTATTATAAAATAATACATCATGACACGAAGACCTTTACCACTAAACTCCCCCACATAGCTCGTAATGCCCATGACAGTTGAGCTCTGATCGATTTCTCCACTAAAGTCACTCATTCCGATAGATGCAAAGATGGGAATTTTATGAAGCAGATCAGAACTATAAGCTGCGATCATTTCAACTGCATCTGCGGCTGTCTCTGGGAGTGGATTCGAGTGAGAATTCGAAGAGTCAGACGAATAAGTGTCTTATTCAAGAGATCGCATTTACTCATTCTCTCAAACATTCCGTTCAGTACTAATAAAGGAACTATAAGCCATGTTCTCAGTGAGTAGTTTTTAAGGCATCGGATACCGCACTGATATTCGTTCGGAAATAGAACTGTCAATCCCCAGACTACGTGAGATCTATCAGTTTAGCTAGACGATCAAGTACGCAAGCGGAGGCCCTGCAATCAAGTACCCACACCACAAACAGACTGCTTAAATTGCCGTAAAATAAAGGAATTTTAGCGTATTCGCGCATTAAGTTACGCCAATAATTTGTTTTGCAATTTCTAATAGAAGTCTGAGTTTATTTTTAGTTCTGAATATTGCAGTTGGTTTTGGAAGTAACTATTTTGACCCAAAACCCATGCACATTCACCATTTACGACATTGAGTTTAAAAATTTTTCCAGACCCGAATTCCGACTGTCATGAACGTCATCCGTCTTCGCTTCGATAGTTTGAATTAGAATACTGAGGCATATTGATGAACGAGGAGTGAACTGAAGTTCTACAACAGTTCGGACTAAGAATCTGTGCAAACGATAATTTCGATGCAGAAACAGTACCGATCTACGTTCTTGGCCGGTTATCAACTGAAGAATATTCGCTGACCTGAATGGGCAAATCAGAGACGAGGATTCTTAAATTTCGAAATGTTCAGGAGCTGGACAGGAAACTTCTCTGTGAGGACCGTGAGTCAGCAAATTAGGGAAGCAAAATAATTCGGGTGGCACTTGTCTAGACCGGTTACGAGAGAAACCAATGGGACAGCGTGGCTCGCCTTTGGGTGTTTTTACTTATCAATAAGCAGGCATACTAATTTTGGAAGGCTCCTTCAAATTAAGTTGATGCAAATGATAATTTTGGATATTCGGTTGGAAGGGCATTACTTTAGCCATCAAGGATAAAGATCATATTTGCTAATCAGGAACTAAACCTGTCAAAGGCAAAGGAAAAATTTGGATATTTGACCATACTGAGAACATGTGCGTTAACGTTTGATTATCGTGCTATAAAAAATTAAAGCTACCCAAATAAAAATGTTTTAAGGATATTTTAAGGATCTATTGGCTAAAAATTAATTTGGAGTTAACATCGAAAAGTGTTAAAGTCATTCTACACGATAATGGAAACGTTCTTTAAGGTTCCTGTGCAAAATGCACGTATATATGCGCCTGTTTGTATATGATTCCGATAAGGAATCGCGTTCAGTACCCTTCAAAGAAGCTGCAAAAGCAGTGAAGCTTATTTTGTGGAACGGATTCTAGTCACACTGGATTTTTCAAAACATCCCCAGTTTATCAATTGAGCGGTAAGACGGTCGTTCCAGCTGGTTTTCGCTTATGCATCTTCACTGCCTGTGTTTTGCTACAAACGTATTCGATGTATGGACTTTGAACTGCCTATTGGGGCTCTCAATTTAGTTCCACCAAAAACTGTCCCTCCATCAGCTCTTAGAAGTGGACGATAAAGTCGGTCATTGCAAGACATATAGATGTAGGCTTACAAGAAGTAAGGAGGGTGTTTGCCATGATCCCCATACCACCTCTATGCCACTTGGCTTTACTATTGACGCTTTTAACGACCTTATATCGAAAGAATGTGATGACGTTACTAAAAGATTCAGGAAAGTGGTTTGCATCGAGTCCCAGAGGTTGTGTCCCATGACCTCCAACTTCAACAGGCAGACTTACGAGCAAACCGAGGAACATCGATTAATTTCCCTCTGACTAGACTGATTTCTGGAGAACTCGTGCGGACGCTCAAGCGACTGTTATTTAACTCGTAGCACCCGCCCCAGAAATTCTGGGCAATATACTTTAATGCAACATTCACCGTTGTCAAAAGGAGCAACGTGCCGGCCTTCTGAAAACTGTTCATTTCAATTTTTCCCGATAAATAGCCTATCATGGCCGAAAACGTCAACAAGCGGTTGACGAACAAGATACAGGAACGACACATGGGAAGAGAAAGGCAGTGGTATAATGCAAGGCCATAAATACATACTGCCCTCGCCATAATGATTAATAATTCTGATGGCCATAGACACGGCTTTCCGAACCTTTTACTTATAGGTACAAAACTACTATAGAAGATACAACGAGAGAGAGGACAAAAACTTAACAATTCCTTTTTTAAAACAATAGCTACTTGAAGTTCTTTGTATAAAATGTCTTGAGAAGACAGTGTGTAGAGAGAACGAACAAAAATCGACATTTCGGCCCTAGAATGTTTCGGAAGCAGTGGCAACAATAGTGTAATCTAGTGAGATTGATGTGACCCGCAAATTGAAATTCACGATCAAACGACAAATACGAGGCTAAATATCCTTACCAGGAACCGAAAAATTAGCAGTCGTCTAAAAGTTGCCATGCAGAGTAATTTAACCAAATCAGTTAAAGTCTTGGCACAAATCCACACGTGTACCAGCTTCTCATTAGTCGCGATAAAAAACTAACTTTGGATTATGAACGCATACAGCAGGCGAACCATAGTATTTAACGGTTATCAATCGAGCCATCGAGGAGATGGCCAGCCTAATGCTCCAAGGTTAGCTCTCTGTTAGCGCATTGAGCCGAAACATGGACCTGCATTCCGCATAAAAGGCGCCAAGCCCGAGGCTGGAATCAGTGTGAAAGGACCAGCAATACAGGCTAAGAGCTTTGGTAGGCCTGGTAGCTAAAGCGATAAAGAGCCAATTTTAGGTCAATGGATGAAGATAGAAGCTGAACTAAATTATAGATCACCGTGACAAATAATGAGTTCGTCCGATGATGGTTGTACGGCTAACAGGCGATCCCAGTTCGTTACTGTTATGGCAAAGGGGATCAAGGTTAGGTAAACCCATTAGCGGTCCTCACTGGAGATACTGGTGTTAAACAGCAGCGAACAGGCAGACAAACGTTTGTGCGTTGACAAATTATAATACGAGACAGCTGATGAAATTGGATAAAAAAGATTTGGCCAAAAAACCAACTCCCAGCTCGGACGATAGAATTGAGGACGTTTCAAAAACATCAATGTGAACAAAGTTTAGTTCATAAACTCCATTTAACTTATTTATCATTTTAATTCTTGGATTTTGTAAGTAGTAACAGGCAAACTACCCATCAAACTTGAAAGAGTAAAGCCACTTTATTGCCTCTTTCTACGGAAACCATTTTTTTGAACCATTACCGTAACAACTAGCGAAAACAAAATCCAAATCTAGATATACCACAAGGTAGATACATTGTATAAAATAACAAATATAGATAAAAATGAATTTAAGTTAATTAAACTAGGCTTTTGCATAAACTTTAAAAAAACTTTTCTTAAAGAGGAGACTTAAACGTATCCCTGTAAACCTACGGTTGAATGCATAAAAACGTTGGTCATGGAATATTTATGCGGTTACAGACCAAAACTTACATAGAGTTTTCTGAATGTAGTAAATAATTTTAAGTGCGGACCTGGACATCAATATTTTAACTGTGTGCTGATGAAAAAAGCCGGTGTTTTTCCCTCTCTACCGACAAACCCTCTCCCGTAACTCATGTCAATTCTCCGCCCGCTACGTCGGCACATCCCGAAGCCCACGGAGCTGCCTTCCTCACCAGTCATCTCCCATCTAGACAGGTCATACCTTGCCGAAACACATTCCTATCTTTACCATAAATTCCATTCGCTCTTGTTCATAGTATACATTAATGACTCCCTGAATTCTCATTTCCCTTAACTTCGGAATGTGTACTTATGTATTTAACAAATTTATTCAGCTCAGTCTTAAACTACGATTTATTCCCAATGCTTCATGTTACTCGGTCTGTGTTAGCTTCGAGTCTTCGGCTGCTACAATACAAATGAAGTCTGAAGTATTGAACGCTCTATTTATAAAACCTTGACTAAAACGATCAATATCCAAACGTCCCCAGAGGCACCAGTTAGCTAACATGTCAAAATAAAAACAAACTAACCGCGCTTGTTTGCATTTTTATCGTTTATTTCTGTCACAATTAACGAATATCTTCACCTTCCCGAGGACACAACACCACTTTTCGCCCGAAAGGAGTCTGTATTAAAGTATACTAACACAGTATATAAGTTTCTCTTACATTTACTATGTCAATACTCCAAGTTTATTCGCCAAGCTCTCTGCCTACCCCCACACTCTGCTGGCATATAAATAAAGATACGATAGTCAGAAATTGATTTGGTTACGGTGCGTAAGTAGAGAGAATACGTGTCCACTAGTCCAAACGGCGGAAATTTGAAAAATTGATGCTGTTCATTCTAATTCTCCTGAAAAAAAACAACTTAAGTGACATAATTTGCTCGTTGATTGTTTCTAGAATTTGATATACTCAACGAGCGTACCCAAGCTACCGGTGCTGCAAAAATTGCCAAATTATTAATCAGCTGTGCTAAATGATGACATTTCTCTCGGACGTGGCACGATACCCTCCTCCCAAGCTTCGACTTGTCCTTAGGACCGGGACATGCGCTAGCAGGCAACACCCTGGCAGTATAAATGGAGCGTTTTGCATGAATGCAATAGCAATGCGCAGTTGAGTAGCATTCGGTTCTCCAATAAGCTGATCGAACAATCCTCATTCGATTAGATAAACTGCATTGGTGCCTGCGCAGCTCCCCATGAATTTCCATGGAATTTCATGGGGAGCAGGCACTTACGCTAACCACGGCCAATCCGCGAGTGTTCCTTCAAGAGCATTGCTCCAGTTAACAACTTAAGACAGTTCACAATTTACCCGACCTGAAATGGCCTCAATTCAAACTGTGAGAGGCTTTTAAGATGCCTCCATCGTTGAAGCGTTGTAGGTCAGCATGTGTGCTCACATATGTAGGCGAAAATATTATCAAGTCAGTCTAATGTTTTTGACTACCCTATTTAACTTACAAGTGCATGCTGGCATATAAATAAAGATACGATAGTCAGAAATTGATTTGGTTACGGTGCGTAAGTAGAGAGAATACGTGTCCACTAGTCCAAACGGCGGAAATTTGAAAAATTGATACTGTTCATTCTAATTCTCCTGAAAAAAAACAACTTAAGTGACATAATTTGCTCGTTGATTGTTTCTAGAATTTGATATACTCAACGAGCGTACCCAAGCTACCGGTGCTGCAAAAATTGCCAAATTATTAATCAGCTGTGCTAAATGATGACATTTTTTTCGGACGTGGCACGATACCCTCCTCCCAAGCTTCGACTTGTCCTTAGGACCGGGACATGCGCTAGCAGGCAACACCCTGGCAGTATAAATGGAGCGTTTTGCATGAATGCAATAGCAATGCGCAGTTGAGTAGCATTCGGTTCTCCAATAAGCTGATCGAACAATCCTCATTCGATTAGATAAACTGCATTGGTGCCTGCGCAGCTCCCCATGAATTTCCATGGAATTTCATGGGGAGCAGGCACTTACGCTAACCACGGCCAATCCGCGAGTGTTCCTTCAAGAGCATTGCTCCAGTTAACAACTTAAGACAGTTCACAATTTACCCGACCTGAAATGGCCTCAATTCAAACTGTGAGAGGCTTTTAAGATGCCTCCATCGTTGAAGCGTTGTAGGTCAGCATGTGTGCTCACATATGTAGGCGAAAATATTATCAAGTCAGTCTAATGTTTTTGACTACCCTATTTAACTTACAAGTGCATGTTGACTAAAATTGTCTGCATATACATTCAAAAAAGTAAATGTCCGAATAGATTACGGAAATTACACTACAAACGCTTTACCCGTAAAGGGTAAGAGAAAATATAAACAAGGTTGAAATTTACCTTAAACAGGTTACCCGACGGAATCAAAAACATAATACAGAAATATCAAGCTACGCATTGATTGAAATTAATCTTCCTAGATAAATATCACCCTAATATTGGGGCTCTCTTCACTTACAAAATACGCAACGTTGCTAGGGCTGCTTTTAAATGTCCCACTGACGCTATCATAGGTTTGGTCAGGTTACTTATTTTCGAGGTTACAAATGGTCATGAATTATCAGTAGTTTTAACCAGCAAATACGTTACCCACAATTAAAACAGTAATTTATGTATAAAGTTAAAAATGTTGGCTCATAGGCTTCATACGCTTCTTCACAAATCTTTTTTGGGCGCATCATGGATAGAGGGTGGATAAACACCCTGCAGACTATGATGTACTTTTATACATAAAAAACCGGCCTGCACGAACGTACGTTTTTGAAATCTATTTTTGCAAAGTCTGCACATTGGAAAACATGTAGTCTGAGTATCTAGAGCAGAGTTTAAGGGCCTCCGGTTTTGGAAGCGCAGGGATTTATTATTTACCTAAGCGGAAATGTTTTTGATAGGAGAGAATGACTGAAATTTCTGGCGCAGCACAGGGGAGGTAAACGGATCGGACTGGATCCGGCAGCTTAATTGGAAACAGGAAACTGTTCTTTAGATTGGTTTTAGTGCCACGATTTCTGGTATCTGAACTTCTCTCCGCTCATAAGGGCATTCGTCGAAATTTTAAATCCCTTATCGAATGGAGCATTAAAGGAAGCTTTCTAGCTAAAAGACTGGACTTTATATGCACCCGGCATCAAAATTCAAGCTACCCTCGAGACATTACTCTTAAACGTCCAGCAATATACTCGGCCCCAGTAAAGAAAGCGCGACTGAAGTAATTTATATTTTTTTTGCAGTAAGAACCTAAATGACAACTGTTGAACTTCCATCTCATTTTGTGGTCGAGCGCAGTTCTTAGCTTCAAGCGCCAATGAAGCACACAATTCTTTAGCATGTCGCTTAAGATTTATTCCTCAAAGCGGCATCGCGCTTTTGGAGTTTGCCTCTTGCGGGCATTTCATACTGTGACCAAAAGAATCGGACGAACTATTTACCCTCTGTAAATAACTCGAAACCTTTGGATAAAGATGAACAAAAACTTAGGCAAAAGTAGGCAACAACACCATTGTCTCCGCATTTTGTAGAGCTTTGCCCAAAATGGAACGAGATAAGCCATATTTGAATATTGAGAAAAATGCGTGAAACGCGAATTATACAACGATTTGTTCAAATGTCAAAATTATTCTTCAGGAACAGGAACACCACACTGAGGATAAAAGATAGCACCACAATATTGAAAAGAGGTAACATTAAAGTCATTATTAGAACGTATAACTTAGTTTAACATATTAGTCGTGTTCGGACTTATTTTCATCTCTGTAGCTAATTTCAAGCAGATCAAAACCCGTAATTCAAGTAATAGCGAGTACTTGAAAGTATGCAATTTATAAAGACTGCTTTGCATAAAGAATTAGTTAATTTAAGTTTTCCCACTTTAAAACGCTTTCAGTTCGTTGCTTCTAAGTACAGCTTTCTTTGCAGTAACCTGCCAGTCGATATAAGGCTATCAAATAGCCTATAAGATTTCAAGCGCAGACTGCACATTTATATTAACACTGCTTCAATAAACCTTTTAGTTTCCCTTCCTTCCTGAGCAGATTTCCCCATGAATCTGAGAAAGGACAAAGGGGCATTTAGGAAACAGTCTCCAAAATTACATTTACGTACATCGTCCCCACCATGAACTAAGTTATCTCCACAAACAATTTATCCGACTAATCATCGTTAAACAATCGGGTCATACTGGCGTGAACATTTTAATGCAGCTTAAGTTCGTTGACCCTTATCCATCATCAGAAGCCAAGCCTGACTATTGAAATGTCTAGGCATTACTTTCATCATCAAATCTCGTGGGAAATAGCAGCCCTGAGCGCATTATATTGACGTCATCCTACTCAATTAACGCATCTTCCATTTGCGAGTGATGATCAAACTTTAATACAATCTTCGCAGTCACTTTTTGTACTCTCCTCTTTTCCACCATAATTGCCAACTTTTGAAAACCTTGATGCAATCCTCCGTTGCTGCAACCCTGACTATGATCTCTGCAACCTCTGTTGATAATTGTGGCTGGTTGCACTGTTTTTGCCACCTTGTCGGCAGACTATGCAGTCAGCAAGGTCGAATCTCGGTGACGACCTCGTGGCCTCTACCGTACCCTCTTCGTTTTGACCCTGTTGTCCAGGAGGATCTCCTCCTGTCTCATCCCTTGATGCTTGTGAACTGTAGCTCGGACTGTTATATGATCTCTCCCATGAAAAGGAGTGTTCCGTACCCCCACACGTTGTCATACAAATCACGGTCTTATCTCATTCCTATTAACTCTTGCTATTAATTTTTTAGGAAGTTCGCTGACTTCACCCCTGATTTCAGACTAGGAGTTTTTTTCCCTGCTCCTTTCCTTGTTCACCATACATTCCAAAGATTGTTGAATATGGTCTTAAAAATGAAGAATCGTTGTGAATCGGACGTGCATACTATACTACTCATTTCTGTTGTTCATAGGGTTGCTCACTCAGAACAGCCATTATCCACCGTTTGTCTATTTTTACTAAGTTACTACTTTCGGACTCATGGGGCCCTCTGTGCCTGAAATATACAATTTATTTATGTATCTAAGGAAACTGATAACCTTAGTTAGGTGTTATATCATTAAACGTTCTATGAAAGCCTTGCAGATGCATGCGTCTGACTTTTTCATTGTATTAAAAATCTCGTGTGCTGCTGTTGCAGCATTGATAAACACACAGCAAAATATCAAAAGCCATTTTATAAAGCCTTCTGTACTCTGGAATAATAACTGGTAGTCGCAACCCACCCCAAAAATGGCTGGTTTTCAATTACTTATCCTCTTGAAATCGCGCAGCTTAAGGATGATATTTTTTCCAAGTTTTGTCAGTTGGTCAGCTAACCGACAACAGGAACCGATCTGAAATCTCAGAATGATAGCTGAAATTGATATAATTTCTCATGTTTACAACAGCTCTTGCTAGATACTAAGCTTTTGTCATCTGCCACTAGCATTTTAAATAAAAAATAAATAGTATATTTAAGGCTCAGTGGGCCCCATCATTACAAACTTAGTATCGCGGTATAAATAAATACAAAGTGAATAACTGCTGCACTATTTGAACAGACAAATTAACAGCAGAAATGAGTAGTATGGTGGGCATATGCGATTCAGAACGATTTGAAATTTTTAAAACAATAGTTAAAAATCGTGGAAATATACGGTGAACTAGGAAAGAAGTAGTGAAGTAAATCTCTAACGGGTAAATCGGGGTGGAGTTCGGCGAGCCACCAATTTAAAATTAAACTAGGAGAAAAAAACTGCGTAGAAAAAGTTAAACACATTTAAAGCTTACTGGGATTTAAAGTTCAAAGGTTGGTTCAAATCTTTGGTAAATCGTTGGTTTGAGACAACATTTCCTCCAGTATCGATACAGACTTTTTTTGGCTTTGGATGAGTTTCGGCTGAACGCATTATAGGATGTGTAGGGCATAAATTTCAAAATCTTATTCACTGGACTTGGCTATTACTAACTTTATTTTTAGTATACTAAAGAAGTTGAAAGAATAAATACAGAGGTGTTCAAAATTTATTTAAACGTAGATCTAAAAGGTAAAACATTTTTCGATTAGTCACAGATAACAGGCGAAAACATCTATTAGGATGTAAACGTGAAAACAATTACCTAAACCAAATTCTTAAAAGACTATTTACCATTAATTTCTACTTTAATGCATCGTTAAAGTTTTTGAATCTTTTACTTCGATTTTTATTACACGTTCCACACTGTGTGTGAAAACGGCATTATAAGGAACATATCTGTAAGCTCCAGTTGATTTTCTGATATTGCATGGCCACGTAGGTTTTCGTTGCTATTTACTTGCGACTGAAGAGCACTGATGAGAATGCAAGAAGGGTGTGTTATTTTGTACCAGACATCGAGTGGGAATTGATGTTCTGCAGGAGATCAACAAACTCCTTTGAACGTTAATGTTCCCAGTTGGCCATTGGTGCATACATTACCCACCACGTCAAAATGAACCCCAGACTCCGTGGTGGACAGCAATCAAGCTGTTTGGATCTCATGATTATTCGGAGCGATAGTTGTGTTCTTAGATGAGTATTAACACGCCCCTTGGCCAGAATGACCATTCTATCTTTGTTTGGGAGTACATTTCTTTTCATCTTCTAACATTTTAGCTTTCTTGAAAGAAATGTGTGCAAAGAAGACTATTCCCGAATAAAAAATCTGCTGTATGACACGAACACGAACGCTGATGAAGTAATTGACTCAAATGTTAACGGGTCTTCTGTAGAACTTAATGCAGTACTTGGTAGAGAGGTGTTGCTTACTCAGGGGTGGATCTTGCATTTCCTAGCAGCGTTCCAATTCCTCGTGAGCCGATATGCCTCTATTAATTCTCTCTGTACCTGCCAGTCCTCAAAGGAAAAGTTTAATTTTGTCGAGTCTGTATTTGCATTATAAGGACGTTAGACCACTTATGACATTTATCTGCCTCCGTTGAACGCATTCCATCAGCTTTTAATCTTTAAGCAGTCACGGCCACCACGCCTGAATTTCGTATTCAATTTATGAACGAATAAAGCTTCCGTATACTTTTCCAAATACTTCCTTATCTATATCTAGGAAGGTTCTTTCAAGGGCGGAAGGAAGATTGGTCATATTTTAAGCTGTCCGAACACTCTGAGAAGAAGGTTTTAAGATGAAAAATTGTGATTCCTAGGTCTTTTTGTTCGGTAACCTTCAACAGGCACCTTCCATCTAGACTGCATTGATGAGAACCTTCGGCTGCGCTTGCCGTCTTCGATCTGGGTCACAGTGTGACACACTCTTCAAACTTAAACTGCAGCCAATATTTATCAGATCATTCTCAAAGACGGTTGAATCCTTCTTGCAAAATCTGTTCAGCATTGCTGCGTTTTTATCACTTGCGATAGTTTGATTTTTATCTACAAACATGATTCCCGTGCATTGCAGTCCACTCATACAATTATTGATATCGATTTAGAATGGTAAAGTTCGCGCAGATTTACGTCAAAAGGACGGAATATAAAGGTTAATTCTAGAAATAAAGTTGAAATGTTGCAAGTTTACCTTATTTCCAGCGAAGACTAATTTGCAGTAACTGGTATACCAGTTGATATAATTTTTTTCATCCTGCATAGCCTCTTCGCTAATTCTATTTTCAGTTTAAACTCGTTACCTAGCAGATATTTTGCTTGCAGTGCCTTGCTTAAAACACATATTTGAAATATAACATCTTTTATTCCGCAAAACGTCACTAGTGACAATTTTCCTTTCGTATTATCGAATTGAAAAATACTGATATTTTAAAAGCAATATGAAACCCCAGTCAGTGCTTAGACGCAAACATCCACTTCGCGTAAAACTTCCACTAGAGCAACCCTTCTTAAGCATGAAGAACTTAGACCTTGACGCCCTGGAAAACTTAAATACCTTTATGTCTAAATATGGTTCTGTCTTCACGATCCTTGGTAATATTTTTGAGGGAAAGTTGTCTTCACTCCCTTCTCAACAAGGCGTAAAACAAGAGCCTTTAATAAACATGGTCAGTACCGAGTAAATTGACCGACATAAGAAAATTTTCAATTTTCTTTTACAAAAGGTTCCCAAGAGTAAAATCCCCCTGGACGTTGCATTTCATTTCCTTTACTCATGCGACTTTAACTTTAAAGTCGCTGAAGCTAAAAGGTTGTCTTCCTGTAGCAAAAACCCGCCAGTTCTGGTCAAAAGTTTTTCAGCGATTGAAGTTGACCTTATTTTCTCTAAGCATGAGCACTCAGCTCAATATTTGAAAAAAACAAGTTGTTAATCTGTAGGGATAAAACCCCAATGGAACGTCGGGATTCACCCTCATTAGCAAACAAGAAGCCTTCGTCTACGCCTACAATATCAAAAGTTATCTCAGAGGTTTGTCCTGTAGCTAATTCTAGCCCACGGCCGTCCGGATCGACAGAAATTTCGATTCCAGCTGAATCTTCACCCGTTAACCTTGTTCCTGGTTTGAGTGAAATTATGTCCAAGCCGCTACTTTCTTATCCCAAGCAAACCATGCCTGTTTTAGCTGCCAAATCTTCTAAACCTAAGAAAACTCCTAGTAAATCTGAATCATTGGCTAATCCAGGCATTAAAATCAGTAATGTCATTACCGATGGGAAACTTGCTAACCCCTCAGCATCTACAACAGCTGCGAACGCTAATGTTAGCATCCTTCCCAACCCAAAAGGTGGCCGAAATCCCCAAATAATTAACGCTTCTAATTATGTTACCAGTTTTTTGAAATCATTTATTCCTTTTTCAAATGCACGTTTTCAAACAATTGATGCTAAATTCCCTCAAAATCTCATTTCTATACCACCCCCTATCTTTCAAACGCCACAATATAGCCTTCCCTTCCAAGGTTTTCATCCAAATATGCCATTTTTCAATAATCTCAGTTCTCTATACAGTAACATTTCGACAAATTGTAGACCAGAGCAATTTTGTTTCCCACCTTTCGTTTCTTCTTTCCAGTTTTCTTCTCCGCCACCAAATTATCCTTTTTTATAAATACTGAGAAGCGTAACCTGCAGCTCAGGAATACGCTCAGCTTAGTTTCACTCAATGCGAGATCAGTTGAGAATAAGATGGCTGAGCTTAGAACAGTAGCCTTTGAGCTTGATCCAGATGTGCTGTGCATCACTGAATCCTGGGCTCACTCTCTTATTTCTGACTCAACGCTTGCTATAGATAATTTCAATTTGTACCGACAAGACCGCGCTGAAAAACGCGGCGGTGGTTGCCTCCTTTATATTAAGTCATCCTTTATACATTTCCCTTTTCAGCTGGCCATTTCGTCCTTTTCTGGAAATGTATGCTTTGCTTCAGTCATCCTCCCTCACAATAAAAAGCGTTAATTGGCTGTGTCTATAATCCTCCGTGTTATTCTGGCAATGTTAGCGAGCTCTGTGAACTATTTTAAAAAGTTGTAGACATTCAATTTGATGTCAAAAATAATCGTAGGCGATTTCAATCTGCCAGACATTGACTGGCAGGCCAATTCCTCTCCGCCTAAACATCAGAAATTGGTCGATACTGTTAACTTTTCAAACATGTCCCAACTGGTCAGATCAGCTACTTGAAATGACATCATTTTAGATTTAATTTTTACAAATGATGTCCACCCTCTCTTTATGAATTTTCATCATGATCTATTTAAAAGTGATCAC
Source organism: Schistocephalus solidus (assembly GCA_017591395.1). Classification (NCBI taxonomy): domain Eukaryota; kingdom Metazoa; phylum Platyhelminthes; class Cestoda; order Diphyllobothriidea; family Diphyllobothriidae; genus Schistocephalus; species Schistocephalus solidus. The sequence continues at coordinate 68,296 of WEDG01007273.1, forward strand.
GCAATAATTCACTGTTGTCTTCCAGTTCCCCTTCTTACGAAGCCTGAGGTTAAATGCAATAACCTCGACTTTGCTAACACAAACCATGAAATGATAAATAATTTCGTAAGCACTCAAGATTGGCATATCATATTAGCAATCAACGATCCAAATTTTTCCGTGAGCTATTGCAGAGCCTCACAGAACAAATCCAGGCCTTAATGCCTTTTAAGATATTTAATTCAAATACAGCTTCTTCTACTGTTCCGCATTTTCTCCAGAACAGAGGGTCGTTGGAGCATGGAACGGACTCCCTGAGGATGTTGTCCTTTCAGAAACTGTTGATGCATTTAAATTCAAACTAGATACTCATTATCTGAGAAACTATTGTCAATATAATGAAGATTGTGTAAACAGTGGCAGGTTGCGCCTGGCCGACACATATCGATGACCCTACATTTTCATTTGTCAGATATATCACTGTAAACATTTAAACTATTGACAATTGAAAAATACTTATATTTTAAAAGCAATATGAAACCCCAGTCAGTGCTTAGACGCAAACATCCACTTCGCGTAAAACTTCCACTAGAGCAACCCTTCTTAAGCATGAAGAACTTAGACCTTGACGCCCTGGAAAACTTAAATACCTTTATGTCTAAATATGGTTCTGTCTTCACGATCCTTGGTAATATTTTTGAGGGAAAGTTGTCTTCACTCCCTTCTCAACAAGGCGTAAAACAAGAGCCTTTAATAAACATGGTCAGTACCGAGTAAATTGACCGACATAAGAAAATTTTCAATTTTCTTTTACAAAAGGTTCCCAAGAGTAAAATCCCCCTGGACGTTGCATTTCATTTCCTTTACTCATGCGACTTTAACTTTAAAGTCGCTGAAGCTAAAAGGTTGTCTTCCTGTAGCAAAAACCCGCCAGTTCTGGTCAAAAGTTTTTCAGCGATTGAAGTTGACCTTATTTTCTCTAAGCATGAGCACTCAGCTCAATATTTGAAAAAAACAAGTTGTTAATCTGTAGGGATAAAACCCCAATGGAACGTCGGGATTCACCCTCATTAGCAAACAAGAAGCCTTCGTCTACGCCTACAATATCAAAAGTTATCTCAGAGGTTTGTCCTGTAGCTAATTCTAGCCCACGGCCGTCCGGATCGACAGAAATTTCGATTCCAGCTGAATCTTCACCCGTTAACCTTGTTCCTGGTTTGAGTGAAATTATGTCCAAGCCGCTACTTTCTTATCCCAAGCAAACCATGCCTGTTTTAGCTGCCAAATCTTCTAAACCTAAGAAAACTCCTAGTAAATCTGAATCATTGGCTAATCCAGGCATTAAAATCAGTAATGTCATTACCGATGGGAAACTTGCTAACCCCTCAGCATCTACAACAGCTGCGAACGCTAATGTTAGCATCCTTCCCAACCCAAAAGGTGGCCGAAATCCCCAAATAATTAACGCTTCTAATTATGTTACCAGTTTTTTGAAATCATTTATTCCTTTTTCAAATGCACGTTTTCAAACAATTGATGCTAAATTCCCTCAAAATCTCATTTCTATACCACCCCCTATCTTTCAAACGCCACAATATAGCCTTCCCTTCCAAGGTTTTCATCCAAATATGCCATTTTTCAATAATCTCAGTTCTCTATACAGTAACATTTCGACAAATTGTAGACCAGAGCAATTTTGTTTCCCACCTTTCGTTTCTTCTTTCCAGTTTTCTTCTCCGCCACCAAATTATCCTTTTTTATAAATACTGATAAGCGTAACCTGCAGCTCAGGAATACGCTCAGCTTAGTTTCACTCAATGCGAGATCAGTTGAGAATAAGATGGCTGAGCTTAGAACAGTAGCCTTTGAGCTTGATCCAGATGTGCTGTGCATCACTGAATCCTGGGCTCACTCTCTTATTTCTGACTCAACGCTTGCTATAGATAATTTCAATGTGTACCGACAAGACCGCGCTGAAAAACGCGGCGGTGGTTGCCTCCTTTATATTAAGTCATCCTTTATACATTTCCCTTTTCAGCTGGCCATTTCGTCCTTTTCTGGAAATGTATGCTTTGCTTCAGTCATCCTCCCTCACAATAAAAAAGCGTTAATTGGCTGTGTCTATAATCCTCCGTGTTATTCTGGCAATGTTAGCGAGCTCTGTGAACTATTTTAAAAAGTTGTAGACATTCAATTTGATGTCAAAATAATCGTAGGCGATTTCAATCTGCCAGACATTGACTGGCAGGCCAATTCCTCTCCGCCTAAACATCAGAAATTGGTCGATACTGTTAACTTTTCAAACATGTCCCAACTGGTCAGATCAGCTACTTGAAATGACATCATTTTAGATTTAATTTTTACAAATGATGTCCACCCTCTCTTTATGAATTTTCATCATGATCTTTTCACAAACGATCACGCAATAATTCACTGTTGTTTTCCAGTCCCCCTTCTTACGAAGCCTGAAGTTAAATGCAATAACCTCGACTTTGCTAACACAAACCATGAAATGATAAATAATTTCGTAAGCACTCAAGATTGGCATATCATATTAGCAATCAACGATCCAAATTTTTTCCGTGAGCTATTGCAGAGCCTCACAGAACAAAATCCAGGCTTTTAATGCCTTTTAAGATATTTAATTCAAATACAGCTTCTTCTACTGTTCCGCATTTTCTCCAGAACAGACTTAAAAAATTACGAAAACAACTTAAAGATTCATCTTAAAGCTCTTTGTCAGTTCAATTAAGGATTGCACAAATATTGGAATTAGCATCGTAAAGTAGGCTCGCGAGAGATAAGCGTAGGGAGTCTCGGGTACTAAGTGATGGCAATTCATCCAAATCTGTTGCTCTTATTTTCCATGTTCGGTCATCGGCTAAGTGTAACTCCGCCTTTACTCGACTGTAACAAAAATTTGTTACAGACGATTTGGGCAAAGCAGAGTTGTTCAATTCGTTTTTGCCAACCGCTTTACCACTGAAACTAGCCACACTCCCACAATTCCTCTGCTTTCAAATTCACTTCTAACAACCATTAATTTCTCGCCTTCATGTATTCAAAAGGAAAAAGCTCACCTAAAAAATTCACATTCGGTTTGAACTGATAACATTCCAAACTCACGTATTAAACAGTTAAGGGATTTTCCACCTTTACTAAGCAAGTTATTCTCAGTATTTCTCGAAAAGGGTTTCTTCCCCGATTACTGGAAAACTTCTATCATAATACCCGTTTTTAAATCTTGTTCCCGCTCGGACATTCATAACTATCGCGGTGTTCATAAAACGGCCTCTTTTGCTAAACTCTTCGAAAAACTAATTGCAAAACAAATCACGGATTTTTGCAAAAGCAATCAAATTATCAACTTTTCCCAACACGGCTTCTTACCGGACCGCTCTTGTGAAACCTGCCACATGACTTTTCTAAATCTACTAACCTCTCTTCGTAATGATCATCTCTCTGTGGTAGTTATCTATTTTGATCTCAGTAAGGCATTCGATAAAGTGCCTCATAAACGACTTCTAGCTAAACTAGAAGCTATTGGATTTCGTAGTCCCATTACTGACTTTATTAGATCATACCTAAATGATCGAAAGCAAAAAGTCTTAAAAGGGTCCTCATACACAAGTGCTACCCCAATTGTTAGTGGTGTCCTTCAAGGTACCGTATTAGGTCCTTTGTTGTTCTTACTGTATATAAATGATATTTCATCGATAGTTAAACATTCTCAATCTTTTATTTATGCTGATGACCTCAACTGCCTGTATTCCTTCTCTAACTCTACGACCGAACGGTGCCTAGAACAAATTCATTCAGACTTAGACGCTCTTTCGGCCTGGAGCTCCACATGGCTAATGGAGTTCTCACCTACTAAGTGTCGCTACATGAGTTTAGGGCCTGTTAGGCTGCCACAAGCTCTTATTTTTGAAGGTTGCCCTATGATTGAATGTTCCTCCATCAAGGACTTGGGCTTAATATACACCAATAAATTAGATCTTTCGCCTCATGCCGATAGAATTACGGCGAAAGTTGCTCAGGTTTGCGGCTTTATTTCTTATAATTTCTACCTTCCTGAAACTAAATTAAGACTTTATCGTATGTTTTTTCTTCGCATTTTTGAATTTTGCTGTCCTTTCTTCGGTTTAATAAATGAATCTAGCCGTTCAAAAATTGAAAATGTCCAAAGACATTTCACAAAAAACTCCTATTGCTGACTCTTTCAACTAATTCCTACTCAACCAGATGCCAGCTAATGAAGCTAAAATTTCTTTGGGTCAGGAGACTTGAAGCAGGCTTTTGTCTCCTTTTCCGACTAAATAATAGTTCAACTCTCCCCAAGCTTTCTGTCATTACCCCCGTTAGTCTTCCTTATAACCTAAGAAATTCTGCAATAATTATACCTCCCCTGCATCCTCCACGTGTAAACGCTCTCTCTTCTTTGCTTCTAGGTATAGTTTTCTTTGGAATAACTTGCCAATTGAAATTAGGTCGTTAACTAGTCTATCTGCATTCAAGCGAAGACTGCACATTTATCTTAACACTGATTCTATTAACCTGTTATTTTCCTCATCTTTTCCCAGAAGCTTTCCCCATGACTCGGAGAAAGGACCATCGGGAATTTGAGTAACCCTCTTGAAACTATATTTTCGCTACCTCGGGTCGCCCATGAACTATGATGTCTCCTTATCTCACTAGTCGTCCAAACAATGACGTCATTCGGACGTTCACATTCGGTGGTCCACAGTCAAAATGCTACCGTTTCTTTGGATACCAACCATCATGAGAAATCAATTCTGGGTCCTAAGATGTGGAGGACTTAAGTTCATTGACGCATTTCGTGAGATTTTGTTTCATACGCCTAAGTGATCAAGAACGAATCACCTCAACGTTTTATTATCTCATTCTGAAATGCTACTACCGTATCACCCTACTCTACCACCTGACCATTTTTTCCTAAGCAGTTTTTTCTCCTTTCTTCTATTAAAAAAGGAAGGCTTATTGAACTCTGCCTCCATTTATATGGTAGGAGTTTTTTTTCACTGCCTATTTTTTCTAGTTCACCATTAATTTTAAAACATCACTAACTGTTGACGTAGCAGGACAAGATATGTATTTGTACATTTTATCTGCACATATTGTCATCACTTCATTTCGTTACTAATGTTTGCTTAGACAGTGCCTTGCCGGTGCTAACCAAATATAAATTCTCAATTCTAAATTCTAATGGCCCGAGAATGGAGCTCTGGGGTGTGCCATTGACAACCGGCACTGAAATTTCTTTAGAATTGTCAGTGCGAATGCGGTACAGTGCACAAAGCATTCCGTTTAGGGAAAGCGGATTTTTAAAATGAACTATCATCACCGTGGCCTCTTAAAATCATTCTTGAAAATGATGTTCAGGCTTCACGCCTCCTAGAACGGAGAACGGCTCTCCGTAGCTCACACAGGAATGTGTTTATTCAGCCGGATTTTGAACCCAAGGAAAGGCACAAAATGAGGATGCTGATAGCAGAACTGAAGAGGAAAACCGAGCAGGGTAAACAATGGCTCCAAATAAAGGACGGGGAAATAAAAGTGATAAAGAGGTCTTTCTTATGGCAGAACCCGTACATAATCAAGTTGGGTCCTCGCCGAGACGGAGGACACTAAATACGATGAACCTAACTGTACAGAGCTCGAATAATAAAACGAAGGCGCTCCAGAACTCGGATGACAACCACTCATCAGAACTCAGCATCGGCGGGATGGACACCAATTCATCTCGGAAAGCAATGACAGACTCTAGTATTTAATCGCATGAAATGCGCAGAAGTCTATATGGAGGAAAAACCCAGTCTAAATTGAGATGTTTGTATTCCAATGCTCAGTCTCCTATCGAAAGTAAACGAACTTAAAGCACTAGTATCAGACCAAACCCCCGATGTCATTGCCATTACGAAAACGTGGCTCAAAGCCGAAATCGTAGAAAGCTAGGTTTCAATAGAAAGATACCAACTGTTTCGAAAAGACCGAGAAAATAGAAAGGGAGAAGGAGTGGCCGGTCAAGTGCTTGAATATATACTCTTCCAGGAACCTCTCGAGGAACGAAAACTGCGAAATCTGAAAGAAGCGCAGTCATCTGGTCCTGACGATATACCAGCCAAGTTCTTGAAAGAACTGGCCAGCGAACTGTCCAAACCAGTAGCGCATATATTTAATTCGTCATTTGAATCAGGGAAACTTCCATCCGAATGGAAGGCAGCAAATATATACCCCATTTGCAAGAGTGGTGCTCAATCTAATGTCAACAATTATCGGCCTGTCAGCCTTACCTCCATTTGCTGTAAATAATGGAATCAATAATCAAGAAGGCAACCATGAAGTTCCTTGAGGAAAACTAATTACTCTCAGATCTCCAGTATGGCTTACGACAGAATCGCTCCTGTCTTTCTAGTTTATTACTCTCCACAGAGCAGTGGACTCGAGCACTGGACGAAAATTGTAGGGTTGACGTCAAAAACACTGATTTAAAAAAGGCTTTTGACAGTGTCCCACGCAAACGTCTCATCAAAAATTATCTAAAATTGGCATAAGAGGAATGCTGCTGACATGGATCACAGACATTCTTACAGGAAGATTGCAAACTGTGTGCGTCAATAGCTCGAAGCCAACACCTACTCCGGTTCTAAGTGGTGTCCCCCCAAGGCTCGGTATTAGGGCCGTTACTCTTCTTAGTGTACATCAAGGACTGTGTTAACGACCTGGATTGCAGCGCCATCATCTTTGCAGATGATGTTAAATTGTGTAGGGTCATCAGATCTGATTCCGATAGGCACGCACTTCAAGATGATCTCAACCGTCTTAGCAGGTGGTTTGCTCGTTGGCTCTTAAATTTTAATGTTAGGAAGTGTGTGGTCCTAAGACTCCATACCATAAGGACCAGTAAAGAGGATGATTCCTACTAAAACCTTCTCAATGGGTAGCCACTTTCGATTGTTAAGGAACAGAAGGACCTCGGTGTTCTAATAAAATCCTCACTCAAACCATCTTCACAGTGTTTAAAGGCAGCTAAACGTGCAACACAAGTTTTATTTGTGCTCAGACGTGGATTTGTACAGATTGATAAGGAACTATTCCAAAAAACCTACGGGGCATGTATTCGATCTCACTTGTAATATGCCGTTCAGGCCTGGTGTCCGTGGTTTAAGAAGGATTATCTACAGCTGGAACGAGTGCAGGCGAGGGCTACGAAGATGGTCAAGAATCTAAGTCATCAGTCTTACAAAGCCAGACTGGTTGAACTTGATTTGTTTCCTCTTAATTACAGGAAACTACGCGGTGACCTCATCCAAACCTACCAGATTTTCAGAGGCCGTGAGTGTGTTCTAGAATTTACTGACTTTTTCGAATTGGCTGGGACGGAACATCTGCAGTGTCATCCCTTTAAACTGCAGAGGAAGATTGTCCACACGGAAGTCCATCGGAACGCATTTTTGCAGAGGGTCTTTGGAGCATGGAACAGACGCCTGACGAGGTGGTCCTTTCAGAAACTGTTGACACATTTAAATTCAAACTAGATAGTCATTTTCTGAGAAACTATTGTGGCAGCTTGCGCCTGGCCCACACATATCGATGACCCTACATTTTCATTTGGTCAGATTTATCACTGTAAACGTTTGAACTATTGACATTTTTACATGTGAATAAGGAGCACAAGGGCGAAAGCCTACTTCCCTCAATAAGGTGACTTAAAGTGACTTAAAATTGTGATCAGTCAGTCAAGAAATTCTCTATACAATTTAGTAAATTCCTGTTATCCTACATTCTCTGACCTTATAGAGTAATCACCAGATAACTTCAACCACAAACAACAACAATGGGCAACATATAAACTTATCTGTCAGTATGCCACCTTTGGAACACGGACGAGAGAAGGATAACAGTCAAATTGTCTTGACCTGATTTTTACCCGAGACGAGGAAGATGTGGTAGACCTACAGGATCGGCCGCCGTTATGGTCAAGTGATCACATTAAGCTGTGCTTCGAGTACTCACTGTTTTCGAAACCAAATTTACCCGATACTTGTGAAAGAAACATTTGGAAGGGGGACTACTCACTAATGAGAAGAAAAATGTCAAAGATATCCTGGGAAACAGAACTACATGGTGAAACCAAAAAAGATTGGGCGACATTGAGCTCGTTATTGAAAATGATTGTTAACCCTAACTGTCCTCTCAGGAGAAAGGCAACCAAAAATCGCCAAAGTGGATAAACTCAAACTTACAGGCCTCATTCAAAAAAGAAATAGCTTATGGAGGCATTACAGACGAACCGGCCCTGATAGTCACTTATGGGAAAATAAGCAGCAACGCAACGATGGTAAAAGTGAGGCTACTAAGCTGTGGAGTAAGTTCGAACTAAACATTCTGCAAAAATTGTTGGAATACCAAAAACGATATATGGCTGCATACGGAGTACAAAGATAATTCAGGAAATGATTCCTGCCCTTAGGTCTGTAGACGGAAAACTGGAGACCGACGACCAGGTAAAGCATCCCGTCTTTCCAAATTCTTTCAGACCGTCTTCATCCGAGTGCCTAATACATTTGTCAACCAATAGTTATCCCTCCTTTCTTTCCTCCTCCACCTCCTCCTCATCCACAACAGAGAACCTTGACCTAGACTTTTCACCGACCATACTTAGAGCCTAATTACTCCGTAAAAAGCCTGCCAGGTCGCCTGAGCCGGATAGAATTCCTGCATTAGCACTTAGATAACTTGCTGACAAACGGTGTGAACCACTATCCATCATATTCAACAATTCCTTTGAAGAAACGAACTCCCGGAAGAATGGAAGTGTGCATTCATCGCTCCAATCTATAAAGGAGGTTCATGACTGGGCTGTAAAAATTATCGCCCTGTCAGTGGAACTTGCATAGCGTGTAAAATAATGGAGCGTATTATTAAGAGGCATTAAATGCGCTATCTGGAAAACAACCAAATCCTATGCGATGTCCAACACGCCTTCCGTCCAGGATGTTCCTGTCTCACTAGAGCCCTTTTTTGCAAGAGAAATGGACAAAGGCCACAGATAAGGGTTATCCAGTAGATGTTGTATTGTTTGAATTCAAGAATGCCTTTGAAAGTATACCACAAGGGCTTCTTTTACAGAAGATTTGGGACGTAGGAATTCGAGGAAAACTTTTCAATGGGATCAAGAGTTTCTTGTCTTTCAGAGTATAGAGTTATTGTTGTAAACTTCAGCTCGGACTTGGCAAACTTAGAAAGTGGTGTTCCACAGGGTTCTGTTTGGGCCCACTACTCTTCCTAGTCTACTTGAATGACTGACTCAATGACACGGATTGTGAAGCTGTCCTGTTTCCTGATGACATACAAATATGGACTGAAGTCACCTGCGCTGACGACGCAAATAAGTAACAGTTTAATATCGACAAAATAAGGGCCTGTTCGGCCAGGTGGCTTGTTAAGTTTACTGTATCCAAGTGCGTGATCCTACACATAATCGCGGGTCGAAAAGTATCTCTGAAACACCAGTACTTTATTAAAGGCACTGCATTAAAAGAGGTAGAAACACACAAAGATCTGGGCATGTGGACAACTGCGAATTTGATGCCATCAGAACACTGTAAGAAAGCAGTCGAGAAAGCAACATGTACACTGCATTGGATCAGATGTGCGTTTTAAATATTCCACCCCTAATCTCTTCGGAAAAGTCTATGGCGTCTTTGCGAGACCGCATTAAGATAACGGAATACCAGCCTGAATACCGTGGATGAAGAAATATGTTGACCTCCTCGAACAGGTGCAGTGAAGAGCAAAGAAGATAATCGACGTTCCTAAGAATTATCCGTACCAAGACAGATTGAAAAAGGTTGTCTTATTTCCTCTTTAGTGCAGGCACTTTTGGTGTAGCTTGCTCTGGACATTCTGGATTATCCGGAGCCATGATTCCTCTCTAAGATCGGATGATTTCTTCAAGTTTGCCTGCGAAACCCATCTGCGTAGTAATCCTTATAGGATCAAAAGAGAATGGACACGATTGAACCTCAGAAAGATTTTTAGCCAACTAAAGGTTCGACCTTGGAACTCGTCACCAAGTGAGACGGTTACCTGTGATAGCATTTCTGATTTTAAAAGAAGGCTTGTTGGCATAATATTTGATAATAAACGACTTTAACCAGCATGATTACTTAAAACCAGCCTTTTAAAATCTTAAGGGCTCTTCTTTTAATCCACAATGTTTCGCCTTTAGTTGTTAAAACGCATTCGAAGTTATGTTATGCTTTTTAAATGTACACCATTTTATATTGACAGTACGCATGCAGCAACAAATACTGACATAATTCTACAAACTTCCAATAATCTTTAATTCCCCTTTTACTCTTCTTATCATAGCCGTAAGTTGACCTTTATCACACTTAACATAATTTCAGATAAAAGTAATACCATAACTCCAAAAAACTTCTAGAGATCTCAATACACCAATTTTATCATCAATACCAGGTTAAAAACAAATGAAAAAAGTTTTAGTATTGATGTATAAATTCAATAAATGAAATAGTGTACCATAAAGATAAATAATAAATAGTTTTATTGATTTGGTATTGCTTGGGCGCCGTCAAATCTTTAGAACACAGGAAAAAACCTAAAACAAACTCCTTTTTTAGTAACTTCTTAAGCTTTGTTTGGTTTGTTTGCTAAAATAGCAGTGTTTGAAATGACGAGTCGGGTTTAAGTAAAAAAACCTGTTTTCCAAGGTTACGAAATAGCAAAATTTGAAAAAAAAACAGCTTGACAGAATGGGGATGAATGTGTCAGGGTAAGAACGGTTATGGTCAAGAGTTGTCTGTTATTGATGTTCGAAAGTGTTCCTTCGACAGATATAGAAAGGTCTGCGGATGATTCGAAGGGATAGGAACTTTCAATTAGATGCGAGTGTAGTCGATTTCGGTGTGGAGTTTGCCGACTAATTAGACTTAGTTGAACTAATTGCTAAAAAGTTGGAAATAGATTAGTACCAAGAAGAGTTCAACGGTAATAAACTTTCAATGCAGTCCTTAAGTCCTCATATTTGTATTTGATAATACCCTAATAACAATTCTTATGCTAATCGGACGCGAATCGGATACGACCATACGAATGGTCGGACGCGAATCGGATACTACCATGACCGCCTAATTCGTACGCGAATCGGATCCGGAAAATTCGTATCTTATTTTTCAGCTGCGCAGCCGAACCCCTTTCTCTTTCTGTAGACCCCCAACTATGTAAACGCTTTAAAGACGACCCCCATTACATTCTGAGACAATTTCTACCAATGATAAGGTGATCTCGTAAGACTGATCAAAAAAGTAAAGTATATTTTGTTTAAAAAAGTGTTAAAAATTGAGATATACACAAATAAGTCTGAAATCTGTCCGCAATTGAAATCACTGGACTAATCATGTATCGAGGGACCCGGTTATCCGTCCGCCGGTTCAATGGATCTCCCCTCTAAAATTCAAAGGCAGTGAATTTAGTCTGTGCGTGAGTACACAATGGACTTTGAAATGCTAATTATAAAAGCATCATAATCAGCTTGATTTTTCATGCAGGCAATTGTTGTAGACAATGTTAACAAATTTGACTAACCGTCAAGACTCTTCGCTAGGGTAACCTTAAGGCCCCTTTTGTGTAGGCGATCGTAGGTTTTCTTAAAGGCATTATTTAAAGCCCTCTCCAGCTGTAATATATTGTCTTTTTGTGGATTATTCCACCTATTAAAAACCTTTGCGGCAACATGATTTAGTAATTAATGAGCTTTTACTTACCCAGAATAACAGCGTAGAGATGGGAAGCAAAAAAGGCCTTTTTGTCTTGGTGCCTACCGCAGTAAGTCAAGGTGTAGGTTACCTTGTCAGCAAAAAGGGCAGAAAATATGCAATCAGCAAAACTGCTGTTGCTATCGTCACCAAAGGAAGCTAAATACGTTACCTAGTAAGATGGTTAATAATGTGCAGGCTACCTAACAATTGCTCCCTGCAGGAGTTTTCTGTGACGTCTTCGGTTAAGGCGTCCAGTTCATCTGAGGGCCAAAATTGGTTTAAATATTTGACATTTTGACGACGGTTGGGGTGCTTGGGTGGCGGATGTCACCAAACGTTCCTCTATAAGTCGCCGCAATGCAGCCAGCTGTACCTTTAGGTCATGCAAATGGCGCAATTCTTGTGTATGGCACTGCATGTACCATCGATGGTAAGCTCTGCCTGATGAGTGCCTTTGGTGTTTGGTTCTGTGACCACGTCGCCTTTACCGGTGGCGCCTACTGCCGTCTACGAAAATTGTCTTTTTAAGGAATAAGCTTACCAGCGTAGGAGGGAGACTGAGCGATAGGCAGTGTTTTAATTGAATCACTGCTTCCCAATGAATTGTCCTAAAACAGCGGTAACGGTGGTAATTGTTCTTCATACCGATGAGGATGAGACGGAGGGCAAGTTTGTAACATAAACATGTTGATCTATTGGACATTTCGTGTTCCTTCTTGGACGTCTAGTATGAATTCCATCGTCAGACATAATGAGCTACAACCCTACAGGAAAAGATGGGATTATGAATGTAAAATAGCTAAAATAGCTATATACGTTACAACACTATTGCCTATTAGATGCCTGGTAGGGTCTCGAAACTGCTCAGTTAACTGTTTAATAAGTCGTTAATGAACGTCCTCACCACTGCCCATTGCCGATGAATCAATGGTATACGCGAGCGTATTGCCGATGAACTCATAGCCTCTCAAACCGTTGGTTCCTCTTCAATTGTAGGTGTGCTTGAAGAGTGGTTTGCAGCCACGTCAAATATATCAGACATCCAACTTATCTCCTCATCAGCAGAGGAAATCTCTGAGTCCGAGTCATCATATGACGAACTAGAGGAATAGTTCAGATGCCAAGACGATGAAGATGAGTCAGATGGATACATTTTCCTCACATTCTCGGCAATTTAACGTTAATCATCCAGAAAGCCTTTCTGGGCACGTCTCCTTAGTGTTCTCTTAGATACTGCTCAAAAATTTCTGCAAAAAAGCAAAAAACGGTCAGTATAGACAAAACATGGGTACAGGCAGTTAAGCGACCGCGTCGCAGCACGAGAGCGCAGGAAATGGCGTGGCGCGGTGCGCGCGGGATTGACAGCTCAGTGCCCCATCGATTTGCCAAAAACGCTGCGCGCATTATTTTGCGCCCTTAGCGACGCGTCATCGAGGTGCACTAGCAACCAATCAAATTCCAGCTACGATTGACGTACGACCGGTCGAGCTTCGAATCGTATTTCATTGCTATTAGGGTATAGTGTTTATCTAGCTTTATTTATTTATTTAGAATTTAGAATTTGTATTTGGATAGCGCAGGCAAGGCCTTGTCTAAAAAAACATTAGCAAAGAAAAAACGTTATGACAATGTGTGCAGATAAAATGTACAAATACTTAATAATGAAGACAGAACATATCCTGCTAGGTCAATAGTTAGCGATTTTTTGAGATAAATAGTGAACTTAAAAGATGGGCTGTGAAAAAAACTCCTACCTTAAAAATGGAGACAGAGTTCAATTGGCCTTCATTTTCGAATAGAACGTAGGAAAAAAAACTGCTTAGGAAAATAAGGTAAGGTGGTAGAGTAGGGTAATACTCCAGTAGCATTTCAGAATAAGATAAGGAAACGTCGAGATCGTTCGTTCTTGATCCCTTAGGTGTATGAAACAAATGTCTTGAAAATGCGTTAATGAACTTGAGGCCTCAGCATCTAAGGATCCAGAATTGAATTCTCATGATGGATAGTATCCAACGAAACATCAGCATTTTAGACTGTGGACCACCGAATGTGTACGTCCGAATGACTTCATCGTTTGGATGACTGGTGATATAAAGAGACAATCATGGTTCATGCGGGACTCAAGGTAGCAAAAATATAGTTTCAAGAGGGTCAAGCTAATAGTCCTGGACCAGATGGCGTACCGATCAGTATTATAAAGGCGGTTGCTAATGATATTTTCCCATCACTTTTATGATAGATATTTAATCTAGCTTTTGAAAGTGAAACCCTTCCGAGTGTGTGGAAGAAATCGCACATTCAACCTATCCCCAAGCAAGGTCACCCTACGTCATTTGACGATTTTCGGCCAATCAACACACCGTCCGCAGCTTCGAAAATCCTGGAGACCTTGATCAAAGATAAGAAGATAAATCACTTAACCGAGAATTACCTACTGAGTGCAGACCAGCATGGGTTCCTCAAAACAAGGTCTTGTGATACCTGTCAGCTCTCTTTCTTTGATCACGTTCTACAATCTATGGATAATGGCTTTGAACTTTACATAGTCTATTTCGATTTTCCCAAGACATTCGATCGTGTTGACCATGCCGTTCTTCTCCTGATACTCTCCTCTTTCGGTATATGTAGGAAATTTCTGAGCTTGATATCATCTTACCTGAGCTCTCGCACACAACATGTTAAGATTTCCAAAGTTATCTCAAACTCAGCACGTGTGAGGAGTGGAGTTATTCAGGGTGGTGTGCTAGGCTCACTTTGATTTTGTCTTTTTGTCAATGATTACCAGGTTTATTTCGGAATGTTAGGCCCGTTATGTATGCCGAAGATTTAAAATTTGCCTATCGATACAAGCCGGCAGATCACGACACCGTGCTTGATCTATTAAAAAACGATCTGGAGGCCTTTGCCCAGTGGTGCTGCACATGGTGCTTTTCCCTTTCTTGGCACAAATGTTCCGTTATGGTAGTTGGCGATGACCTTCAACCACAACTAAGCATAGATGGCCACGATCTAAATGTGCCTGGCGTTGTTAAGGATCTGGGCATATCATATTCCAACGGTCTCAATCTTTCAGAGCATTGCGCCCTGATTGTCTCCAAAGCACACAAAACTGCCGGGTTTAACCTCCGAAATTTTAAAACTATTGATGTTAGACTTTGCCTTTATAAAATGAACGTTAGACCTGGCCTAGTATACTGCTCGTTTCTATTTAGCCTTCTGCGCGATTGTGAACAGAAGAAAGTAGAATCGGTCCAGCACTTTTTCACGAAAATAGTTTTATCGTTGGAGCACCGTAATCTGCCATATCAAGAACGCTGTGGGCTTGTAAACTTGATCCCTTATGGTTTCGCCGAGTGCAAATGGAATTCTTTTTACTGTTTAAGCTTTTGAATAGTCGTACATTTAATCCCCTTACGACTATTGAGGCAGCTTGACTTTTCTCGGCGCAGCAGTCATCGCAATGTCTTTTTATTTCTTCAATTAGCTCGCACAGTTAATGATCGTTGATTCTTTTCGGTAAATGCCATATCCATGTTTAATAAATCCCCATAATATAAAAATCCAGCGAAGTTATTCTTTGTTAACGATAACTATTCCTAGTCTTTTGCATGCAGACGAGTTTTCAAGAATTATGGGTCCCGACACGGTAGGAGCTCTTTTCCAGTTCGACGGAGTGCGTGGCATCTGAACCCGATCCCAGGAGTTACCTTGAGGGATACGGCACCATCTCTGCAGATTGCACTCGTTGAAGTCTTCGGCAGACGGTGAGCAACCGTCCACGGAGGCGCTCTTGCCTGGGGCAGTATCCCGGTTCCTAGCAAAGACAGAGAGACTGCAAACAGACTGCAATTGTGTTAGCCGTTCCCTGATCTGAATTGCTATTATCCTTACAGGTGGCAGTTTTTTCTCCTGAATAACATAAAGATAGGAAAAACACTTATAATGATATATTTTCAGGATTTTCTCACTGCCAGCCTGATCCTAACTGAATATTTCATCTGACAATGCCTGTAAATCGGCATTAAATACAACTATTATTATTATTATTATTAAATTCCCGATGGTCCTTTCTCCAAGTCAAGGGAAAGCTACTGGGAAAAAATGACGAAAATAAAAGGTTAACTAAATCAGTGTTAAGATTAATGTGCAGTCTTCGCTTGAAAGCAGATAAACTAGTTAACGACCTAAATTGGAATTTGAAAGTTATTCCAAAGAAAGCTATACTTAGAAGCAAAGAATAGAGAGCATTTACACGTGGAGGATGCAGGGGAGGTATAATTAGTGCATAATTTCTTAGGTTATAAGAAAGGACTAATGGGGAGATGACAGAAAGCTTGGGGAGATTTGAGCTATTATTGAGTCGGAAAAGAAGACAAAAGCCTGCTTCCATTCTCCTGACAAAAAGAAATTTAAGCTTCGTTAGCTGGAATCTTGTTGAGTAGGAAGCAGTTGAAAGAGTCGGAAACAGGAGTGTTTTTATGTAATGTCTTTTGACATTTTCAAATTTCAAAAGGCTATATTCGTTGATTAAACCGAATTAAGGACACCAAAAGTCAAGAATGGGAAGCACAAACATACGATAAAGTCTTAATTTAATTTCAGGAAGATAGAATTTATAAGAAATAAAGCCGCAAATCTGAGCAGCTTTGGCCGTAATTCTATCGGCATGAGCCGAAAGATCTAATTTATTGGTGTAGATTAAGCCCAAGTCCTTGATGAAGGAACATTCAGTCATAGGGCAGCCTTTGAAAATAAGAGGTTGCGGCAGCCTTACAGACCCAAAACTCATGTAGAGACACTTGGAAGGTGAGAATATCATTAGCCATTTGGAGGTCCAAGCCGAAAGAGCGTCTTAGTCTGAATGAATTTGTTCTAGACATCGTTCGGTCGTAGAGTTAGAGAAGGAATACAGGCAGTTGAGGTCATCAGCATAAATAAAAGATTGAGAATGTTTAAACTATCGATGAAATATCATTTATATACAGTAAGAACAACAAAGGACCTAATACGGTACCTTGAAGGACACCACTAACAATCGGGGTAGCACTTGAGTATGAGGACCCTACTAAAACGTTTTGCTTTCGATCATTTAGGTATGATCTAATAAAGTCAGTAAGGGAAGTACGAAATCCTATAGCTTCTAGTTTTGCTAGAAGTCGTTTATGAGGCACTTTATCGAATGCCTTACTGAGATCAAAATAGATAACTACCACAAAAAGATGATCAATACGAAGAGAGGTTAGTAGATTTAGAAAAGTCATGTGGCAGGTTTCACAAGAGCGGTCCGGTAAGAAGCCGTGTTGGGAAAAGTTGATAATTTGATTGCTTATGCAAAAATCCGTGATTTGTTTTGCAATTAGTTTTTCGAAGAGTTTAGCAAAAGAGGCCGTTTTATGAACACCGCGATAGTTATGAATGTCCGAGTGAGAACAAGATTTAAAAACTGGTATTATAATAGACGGTTTTTAAATAATCAGGGAAGAAACCCTTTATCGAGAAATACTGAGAATAATTTACTTAGTAGAGGTAAAATATCTCTTTACCATTTTATAAGTGAGTTTGGAATGTTATCAGTTACAACCGAATGAGAATGATTTAGGTGAGCTGTTTCTTTTTCAATACATGAAGGCGAGAAATTAATGGTTGTTAGAAGTGAATTTGAATTTGAATAAGCTAGTACTATTCGTTTCATAAGCTATATCATATATTCCTAAATATTTCATCTCATCCTTCCTTATCCGATCACAGTCATCAGTTGACCTATATGGCGCCAAAAATAATTTCAGTACCAATTATTGACATGAATGCATAAACGTCCAACGATCATAAATTTTCGTTTTTTTTCTTATCATAGCCATGAGGTAACCTTTCTAATGCCAATATGCCTTCCCTAAGCCCATTTTTGTCTGCTGTATGCGTAAACACTCTTTTTTATGCTCTTCATATCCCCAACTCGAATAAGTGTACACCAAAATTATTTCAGCAATTATCCCGACAGTAGCGATAACTTAAGCAAAATAACTAACATTATGAGGCTATATATCCTCAATAAGCTTGCAGAGATTAATCGTTCATAAATTATTTTCTGATGTAGATCAAGCAATACCCAATCTCATATTATCAAACACAATATAATGACTGGCTGGTAGCATCGGAAATTTCTCGCAGTTAAACTGTTCATGCCATAACCCGTTTCTACCTTTTTTTGGAGATCAGTTTAACTAAGCCTAAATAATCGCAGAACCACACCGGAACGATGGCTTGGAGGCACTCGCATCTTATTGGATGTACTAGACAATCAAATAGCTTGCGATTGACTCTTAACCTGTTGAATGTGTACTAGAAAATTCATAATTTACCGAATATTCTTCACCCAAAAATTCTTTACACGAAACAAAAATTTAATATTTTTTTGTTATTTATTTTAATATTTTGCTATTACTGAACCTTCGAAGACAGTTTTTTTCTAAAAATAATCCTTGTTTCACACACTGTTAACCAAGCCTAAAATCTAAACAAAGCTAAAGTGTCAGCAGAAGGAAGGAGTGTGTTCTAGGTTTTTATCCTGTGTTAAAAGGAGAGTGACGGTGCCCAAGGGTGGCTAAACCAATAAACCGATTATTATTATTGTTCCTCAAAATCCTTATTTTAGGCATTATCCCAACCCCCGAAAATAGCTTTTTTCTCCATGCCGCCACCAAAATATATTTCTCTACAAATATCATAGTTTTGTTATCAATAATAACTTTGCAAATTTTAGACCACGAAACGTTAACTTTCTGCCCACCCCTTCTTTCCTGCAGTTTACTTCTGCACAACCAAGTCTTCCTTTATTCTAAACACTAATGAGCATAACCTGCGTCCACCGAATATGCTCAGTATAGTTTCACTCAATGCTAGATCAGTCGTGAATAAGATGACTGCGTTTAGAACTGTAGCTTTTGAGTTTGACCCAGATATTTTGTGCATCACATAATCTTTGGCTCACTCTCTTATTTTCAACTCGATGCTCACTTTCGATATTTTAAGTATATATCGGTGAGACCACGCTGGAAAACTTGGCGGTGGTTGGCTTCTAGACATTAGATCATCTCTTATACATTCTCCCTATCATTTAAACATTTCTTCCTTTTTTCGGAAATATTTGCTTCGTTTCATTCGTCCTCCCGCACATAAAAAAGCGATAATTGGCAGTGTTTATCATCCTCCTTGCTATTACGGCAATGAAAGCCAAATCTGAAAACACTTGGAAAAATTTACAGGAACTCTGTTTGATGTCAAAATTATCGTAAATGATTTAACTTTGCCAGAAATCGGCTAGCACGCAAATAATTCTCCGCCAAAATATGAGAAATTTGAGAACACGATTAACTGTTCAACCATGTTTCAATTAGTTAAATCAGTGAATCTAAAATATAATGTTTTAGATTTAATTTTTACTAATTGCGTCCATCATTGGCTTACGTGGGGACGGTCTAGCAGTTAGTGATGCTAATCCTTCCAAACCGGTGGCTGAAGTCTGCCGTCTCCGTTTTCTCTGCTAAGTCTAACAGAGTTATTCCGCCTTTACGTGATTGCAATAATAATTTCGTAACAAAGGATTTTGGCAAAGCTGAATTTTTAAATTCCTTCTTGGACTACTTGCTCCAAATTGAACTAAGTCTAATAAGGCAGCAGACCCCACACCGGAGTTGCCTGTCTGATAAGAAGTGCCTATCTATTCGAATCGACCGCAGACATCTTCATCGAATGAACACTCTCAAAAGTCTATAACAGACTAGGCTTGTCCCTTATAATTCATACCCAGATTCATTCATATCCATTCTGTATAGCTGTTTTATTTTCAAATTTTGCAATTTCTAAACCTTGGAAGGCAGGATTATACTTCGAATTCGGTTTAAAATTTTCGACCTCCGAGGAATTTACTACTTTTGAGATTTCAGTCTTCTGGTCACTCTTGCGGACTTTATTTATCAAGTGTT
>WEDG01007275.1:0-64608 GCA_017591395.1 Schistocephalus solidus
GCGCCTGTCATTCTGAAATGCTACTACAGTATTAGCCTACACTACCACCTGACCTTATTTTCCTAAGCAGTTTTGTTCTCCTACCCTCTATTCGAAAATGGAGGCCTATTGAACTCTGCCTCCATTTTCAAGGTAGGAAATTTTTTCACTGCCTATTTTATAGTTCACAAATAATTTCAAAACATCACTAACTGTTGACCTAACATGACAAGTTCTTCCTTTATTATTTAATATTTGTACATGTTATCTGCAAACATTTTCATAATTTTAATAAGTTACAAATGTTTGTTTAGACTGTGCCTTGCCGGCGCTAACCAAATATAAATTCCAAAAGGTCCATAGCGAACGTACGCGATTGAACCTCGGAAAGTGTTTCTTCAGCCAACGAGTCCTACGACCTTGGAATTCGTTCCCAATCAAGACAGTTACCGCTGACAGCATTTCTGATTTTAAAAGAAGGTTCGATGGAAAATTCCAAATTTCAAATAATATTTCACAAAAGGTGACTCTCCTAGCATGATTAATTAAAGCCTGCCTTGGTTAATCTTTCGGGCTCTACCTTTCTTCCACAATGTTTCCCCTATAACCGTGAAAACGAATTATAAATTATGTTATGCTTTGACTCAAAAACATTTTAAATATCCACTATTTTTATATTGCTGTAAATGTGCAATGATAACTTTAAATTAATAAGGTCATCAAGGGTAATGCATGAACCTTTCAAAATGTACAACATACAGCAAATTCTTAGTGCATGAAATAAATGCAGAATGACGTAGCACTGTGTCAGAAGTCTTTGCCAGATTAGTAAGACCCTAAAACTTACCACTGACAAAAAAGTTGTTTAATGGTTCGGAAGAGCTCATTAAAAGAAAATCAGTTAATATAAAGACACTATTCTTGCGAATATATTAGATTTATTGAGAATTTCTATGAAAATTACCATTTATTTATATCCACTCAATGTATTTTAATGTAGAAATGATCCATTCAACAAGTAAAACGCATCCCGAAAATTTTTTGAAATTAGGCGTGGCTATAACCGCATCTTACCTCACCTGACGATACCCACTAGGAGAGACAACGAGTAAGCAAGGTTGCCAGCGGAAAGGCTGGAAGGCTAGGAACTTGCTTTAGAATTACAGACAAGACTGAATGCTGGTAAACACAATCTGGCCATCTTCCCGGTGAATGTGTTTCAAAAGAATATGACGTTTCAAGAGAAAAAGCTTGTTGTATTAAGGACGAGGGTATTTACTTGGCTAACGCACATGCATTTGGAAGGAATCACCCAATGAGACCAAATATTGGTCAGTAACGCCCAGTTTTCTGAAAGAATAAACCAAAGTTAACGAAATTCATCCAGAAGCGGGACAGAGCTAGTGGGTTAACGTCCAGAGGCTAGCAGAAAGGCCCAGAGCAGTGACAAACAAAACCTTATATCACCAGTCATCCAAACGATGAAGTCATTTGGACGTTAAAATTCAGTGGTCAAAAGTCTAAAATTCTGCTGTTTCGTTGGATACTTATCAGCATCAGTATTTGATTCTGGATTCAAAGATGCTGAGGACTTAAGTTCATCGACGCATTTTCGTGAGAATTTGTTTCATACGTCTAAGTGTTCAAGAGCGCATCATTTCGACGTTTCATCATCTCATTCTGAAATGCAACTGCAGTATTACCCTACTCTACCACCTGACCTTATCTTCCTAAGCTGTTTTTCTCCTACGTTATATTCGAAAATGAAGGCCTATTGAACTCTGCCTCCATTTTTAAGGAAGGAGTTTTTTCACTGTCTGTTTTTCTAGTTTACCATTAATTTCAAAGCATCGCTAACTGTTGACCTAGCAGGACAAGTTCTGTCTACATTATTAAGTATTTTTACATTTTATCTGCACACATTGTCATAACTTTATTTCGTTACTAATGTTTTTTTAGACAGTGCCTTGCCGGTGCTAACCAAATATAAATTCTAAAAAAATTAAAAAGACTGCTTAATCAAATGTGCCAGCATTCTCTTATTGGGCCGCTGGAGCATGCAATGGACTCCCTGACGACGTGATGAGTTCAGAAACTGTATAAACATTTAAATGCAAGCTAGATACTCATTTGTTGCGACAATACTCTACATATAATGATGATTGCGTTAAAAGCAGCGCCTTGCACATCAGTATCAGTATATTTGAGGGAGATGTAGGTGAGTCACCTTTGAATTCCCTATTTGTACATACGAGTTGTGGTATCAAAAAAAATAGTATCTCGATATGTTGGCGAGGCCAACATAGTGGAACAAAGTTGAAAAAGAGCAGACAGTGAAAAAAAACTCCCGGTGATATTTAGGAGAAAAAAACTGTCGCCCTTGGGAGGGGTCCAACGGGGGCATTTCGGAGGTCACATGATGCTCTATTGCTGATTGCAGCGTCCGTTGAGGGATTTCAAAGGCTGAAATAGATGTCCAGATCATCCTCGGTCCATTGCGGTTCGAACCAGGGGATAACGTTCATACACCTCATGGACGACGGACGCCAGGTCCAGCTGATGCGAATACTCACGGTGTCACCAAGGTGTGTAAATAAGTTAAGCATCGAGACCTCGAGGACCCCAGCATGGGAATAATGGGAGAATGCAAGCCCTCGAACGAAAATAACAAACAAGGAAATGTTACTCAAATATAACTAGTAGTATCATAAATGCCTTACTTTCTGACGTCACACTTGCAGCTTTCAGTTAG
Source organism: Schistocephalus solidus (assembly GCA_017591395.1). Lineage (NCBI taxonomy): Eukaryota > Metazoa > Platyhelminthes > Cestoda > Diphyllobothriidea > Diphyllobothriidae > Schistocephalus > Schistocephalus solidus. The sequence continues at coordinate 2,732 of WEDG01007275.1, forward strand.
TGTTGTAGCTCGCACCATTATATCGATCTAACTTTCGCTTAAAAACCTCCAAAGGAGTCCGACATAACAACATCCAGGGGAAGACTTTTCCAAGCTTCGACTACTCTTTTGGAGAAGAAGTACTTCCGAGTGTCTAGCCTTGCTCCAGTCACACGTAATTTGAGAGGATGACCTCTCCAAGTTCGTTGTTTTTGCTAACTCGAAGAAATCCCTGGCACGAGACAGCAGTCCTGGATACGTAGTATGCGGAATGTTAGTATCAAGGTCCCCGAAGCTGTCTATAGTGCAGGGAAAGAGATTGAGACTCTACAGCCGTGTTTCATAGGCAGTGAGCCGTGTCAAGGACAAGTTTGGTTGCTCGCCTTTGGACCTTTTCAAGGATGTTGATGTCCTTCGCCGCCCAGGGTCTCCAAAAGCGGATGGCGGACTCCAGCTGTGCCGCACGAATGTTCCGAAGACTTTAGCGAAGCAGTCGGTAGTGAAGGCTGCAAAAGCTCGTTTAACGAGGTACAGAATCGACATGGCTGACTTCGCTACCTTTTGCGCAATGTAGGGAGGGTTTAAGCGAAGGCGTGATCCAGACTCCAAGGTCCCTTTTTGGACATCCACTTCTTTCAATGGAATGCCATTCAGACTGTAAACCAGTACGGTTCGAAGGATTGCTTTTCCCGACTCTTATGATGTTGCACTTGCTCTCATTAAACGGCAAAGAGCCAGTCATTGGACCATTTCTGGAGTCGATTTAAGTTTGCCTGCAAGTTCTCTTCATCAGCCGCAGTTTGAATGACGCGCCAAAGTTTGAGATCATCGGCAAACACAGCAATATCGCAGTCCAGTTCGTTGGCACAATCGTTGATGTAGACAATGAACAGTATAGAACCGAGAACAGAGCCTTAGGGGAACACCACTCGACCTCAACTTTTAGTCGACTGTTTGTCGCTGATATGCACAGTTTGTGAGCGGCCAGTTAAAGTTTTTCTATCTATGTCAGAAGTCTACCTCTTACGCCTATGCGGTTGAGTTTATAAAAGAAGGCGGTGGTGCGGCACGCTATCAAAAAGCCTTTTTGAAGTCTATATAGACTGCGTGCACCGTATTACCACTATCGACCGTTTCAGTCCAACGTTCTAAACAGTAGAGCAAATTTGTGACGCAGGATCTACCTCTACGGAAACCGTGCTATGCTTCGGATAGCAGATTTTTATGTTCGAAGAACTGTATTAGTTATTGCTTAATTATTTTTCCATGATTTTTGCAGCAAACTGAAGTTAGGCTGACCGATCGATAATTGTTAGCAGAGGCTCGGCTTCCACCCTTATAAAGCGGCGTAATCCATGCGGATTTCCAGTCGGCTGGTAGACTTCCGGTCTGGAAGGATGCTTGGAAAAGCGTAGAAGTGGTTTTGCAAACTCTCTCGCGAGCTCTTTCAACAGCTTGGCCGGTACTTCATCGGGACCCGGAGACTTGGATTCCTTTAACCCCCAAAAGTTCCTTTGAGGACAGTAGTCTCGGTAAAATTAACAGTCTCGACTATTGTATCCACTTCGAAGCCATCGGTGGGGTGATCGTATCTCGTTTCCTTTGTGAAAACCGACTGGAAAAAAATTCCGAAAGATGATTAGCCTTCGCACCGTCTTCAGTGAGGTCTATGCCCTCGGCGGTCCTCAGCAGGGGTATTGGATCCTTGTTCCGTGTATTCTGTCTGAGGTAACCGTAAAACAGTTTCGGGTTCACGGTGGCCCGGTTCAGCAGGTCCACTTCAAAAGCCTGTCTTGTTCTAAAAATAAGGCCCTTGACACGATTTCTCTGCATTTTATACGCATTTAGAGATGTAGGAGTTCCGTCCGTAAGCGATTTTTCCAAAAATCTCCGCTTTTTTTGTTAACTTCGAATTTTAAGGCCTGCGAAAGCCATCGCGGTCTGTTCGTTAACCTTTTTCTCAAAATTGGACAGTGTTTTTCCATGAGCCTGTGCATTATGTCCCGGAACGTTTCCCAGTCCTCAGTTACGTTTCAAAAGTATAAAGGTTCCCACTGGGTGCGCAGGAGTTCGGCCCTCATTCCACCGAAATCACCTTGCCATATATTCCTTCTGATTGTTGTGGGTCTTGCTGGTATAGAAAATAGTGAGTACTCCCATCGCAGTACCACGTGGTCACTTTTGCCTAGCGGCGGTTGACACGACACTTCGTCAATGCTGTCGTGCGACTTCGTGAGAACTAGGTCCAGGCAATTGGCCTGTTGTCCTTCGCACACCCTGGTTGGAAAAGTGACGTGCTGTGTGAGACAAAGCTTTTAGTGTCGTGCTCAGAAAACAACCGTCGAAGGCTAGATCAGAACTATGTGCACAGGTCGAGCTCCAGTCGATGTGAGGCGCATTGAAGTCACCCATGATCAGGATATCCAACCGTGTGGCAATCTTTTCAAGTTCCTCTAGCAGGTAAGCATCAGCTACGGGGTCTCTTCTCGGTGGGCGGTAGACTGTCAGGACATCTAGACTTGATGTACCTGGCACTTTTTACGGATAGCCATATCGCCTCGGGAAGTAGGCGCGAGTTTATAAGTTTTGTCTAAAACTGTAATTTCTTTTTTCACGTATGTGAGTACGCCACCTCCTTTACGCTCTTTCCTGTCTTTTCTAAAAAGTTGGTAGCCAGCCATATTTACCTCTCGGTCGTCCACGTGTTGGGACAACCATGCTTCCCAACAAACATGATTCCCACATAAAGATGACCTTACATCTATATTTGCCAAATAAGGAAATGTAAATGTTTATTTTCTTGCCAATTTGTTTGTGACTCAGGAGCATAAGGGCGAAAGCCTTAAGTCCTTAATAAAGTAAATAAAAGTGACTTAAAGTGCAGGTTACTTACGACCACACACTTCCCAACGTTTAAATTTAAGAGCCAATGAGCAGACAGTTGCTAATTCGGTTGAGCTCCTCTTGAAGTGCGTGCCTATCGGAATCAGATCTGATGACCCACCACAATGTAACGTCGTCTGCAAACATGATGGCGCTGCAACCTAGGTCGTCGATACAGTCGTTGATGTACCTTAAGAAGAGTAACGGCCCTAAGACAGAGCCTTGCGTGAAACCCCTTAGAACCAGAGCAGTTGTTGACTTCGACGTATCCATACACACAGTTTGCAATCTTCCTGTAATAAAATCTGCGATCTATGTCAGCAGCATTCCTCTTATTCCAATTTAAGATAATTTATAGATAAGAAGTTTGTGTGGGACACTGTCAAATGCCTTCTTGAAATCAGTTTAGATGACGTCAACCCTTCCATCTTCGTCCAATGCGTGAGTCCTTTGCTCTTTCGAGAGCAATGCTCTGGAAAAACAAGAGCGATTCTGGCTGAAGCCATGCTGGAGCTCTGAGAGTAAGCGGTTTTCTTCCAGGAATTTCATGGATACCTTCTTAATTATTGATTCCGTTATTTTACAGTAAATGAAGGTTAGGCTGACAGGCTGATAATGGTTTACATAAGATCGAGCCCCAATCTTGTATATGTGGTATATATTTGCTGCCTTCCATTCGGATGGCAGTTTGCCTGATTAAAATGACGGAATGAATACACGAACAAGTGGTTTGGACAGGTCACCCGCCAATTCTTTCAAACACTTTTCCGGTAAATCATCCGGACCAGATGACTGTGTTTCTTTGAAATTTTGCTGTTGACATTCCACTAGAGGTGTCGGGAAGAGTATACATTCAATCACTGGACGGGTATTTAAAACATTACTGTTTACATGGTCAAGCTGAAATTCAGGTTCTCTAGCGAATTCCGAGGCAAAGAACTGACACAACTGCTCGGCTTTCTCACAATTTTCAATGACGTTAAGACAATTCTCAGCCATAGGTACTAGGACTGGGTCCTTGTTTTTTAACCGACTATTGATATAATGGAATAAAATTTTAAGCTTATTTTCCACCTGCTTGATAATTCTTGATTCCTATTTCTACATTGCGTGACGGTTCATTTTTTGGTAGCATTTTGTTGTTGACGAAATTCCTCGAGATATCCTGCTGACCCTGTTTCCCTGAATACCTTCCATTTTTCATTTTTCATCTTTAATTGCGTGTAAAGTTCTCTTGTTAACCAGGCAGAGCGACTAGTCTTTTCTGCGCCTTCACTGGACAAAAGCTTTCAACCAGGTCAAGTGAAACCATCTTGAAAGATCACTGGGCATCCTCTGTATTTCCTTTGATCAAACAATCCCATTTTACGGACATCGGTTCTTACTTCATCGCGTTAAAATAAGCCTTCCATTTATTTCGCTTGCCTTCCTTTCTCTTCTGGCGCTTATAATAAAGTGAGTAATCCCACAGCAGCATATTATGGTCACTCTTACTTAGGGGTGCAGGCATTTTACGCCGCAGTTAACTTAACTCTGAGCTAATGCTTGATTGCAGGTGACTTCAATCTTCCGGAAGCTCATTGGTTTCCACCTTCCGGCCCTGCAAAGTTCGAAGACCTACTTGAGGCCAAAAATATAGGCATGTGGAACCAGGTAGTTGATTTTCCCACCAGAGGATCAAATATACTTGATCTTATTTTCTGTAGAGTTTGTCAGCCATTGTCAGTGTCACCTTCAGATCCACTTGGGAGTTCTGACCATGTTATAGTCATTTCTACACTAGAATTAGAGGTTGATCAAACTTTTTCCAAAAAAATATAGTTTTTTCCGTGATTTCAGATCAGCAAATATGGGGGAATTGCTAACACATCTAAATTCCCACGATTGGACTAACTTATTTGTATGTTTGGATGTAAATATTGTACTGATACATTGTACCAAGTTCTAGGTCCACTCATCTCTCTTTTTGTTCCCCGTTAAAAAAAATAATTAATGTCAAGGATGTAGTCTACCTCCCTTCATCATTCCGCCGTAGACTGCGTAGACTTTATCATCGTTTTCATCTACAAAACGACATTTATGTCCAGCCCTTGATCTAACAAATCTTTGAAGAGGCTAAGAGGCTGGCTGACAAAAAAACGACTAGCTGATGAGGTCAACTTTGCCGAAAACCGCACATACTGCCTATACACAAACGCGGCCGACCTACGTCATTTGACGACTTTAGGCCATAAATGCAAAACCAATAGTCTCAAAGATCTTCGAGACCTTGAGCAAAGACAAGATGATGCGTCACCTAACAGACAATAACCTACTTAATTCGGCTCAGCATGGGTTTCTCGAAAAAAAGTCTTGTGACATCTGCCAGCTCTCTTTCTTTGATCATGTGCTACAATCTAGAGACAGTGGTTTTGCAATTTACACCGTTTACTTCGATTTCACGAAGGCTTCTGATCGTGTTGACCATGAACTCCTCCTGCTGAAACTTGCCTCCTTCGGCATAGTTAACAAGCTTCTGAACTTAATATCCTCCTATGTGAATGCTCGAGCACAACGTGTTTAAATTTCTGATTTTATATCCAACCGTACGCATGTGAGGAGCGGAGTTATTCAGGGTAGTATACTCGGTTAGCTTCTATTTTGCCTTTTTGTGAACGATGTTCCTGATTTTTTTCAATATGGTAGGCCCTTTATGTACGCTGACGATTTAAAAGATGCCTATCAATATAAACCAGTCGATCGCAACATAGTGCTTGAGCTCTTCAAAAAGGATCTTCAGGCGTTCGCTCAGTGGTGTTGCACATGGCGCCTTTCGCTTTCTTGGCACAAGTTCTCCGTTATGGTTATTGGTGACATCAATCAGCCCCATATAAAAATAGATGGTCACGACCTAAATGTGCCCGGAGCAGCGAGCAGCCGTTCGCCGGCATAACTGCTGCTAGTACAGAATACCTGATCCACAACAATGAAAGGAGAAGTACTACAACGTGCACCTGTGTCAATACTTCCCTATCCTGAACTTTAATCCGTTCAATAAGCTGCAGATTTTTCTCCTGAAAACACTATAAAGAACGATCAGGAGAGTTTTAATGTCAGCTCGACCCCCTACTGTATATCCCTTTTGACCTTGCCTGTAAACTGGCAATAAATAAATAATAAATTAATAAAGGATCTGGGCATATCATATTCTAGTAGTCTTAATCTCTCAGAGCACTGCGCCCTGATTCTCATGAAAGCACGCAAAACTACTGGGTTAATTCTCAGAAATTTTGAAACAGTCAATATAAGAATCAGCCTCAATAAAATGTATGTCAGACATAGTCCGGAATACTGCTCGTTTCTATTTATCCTTCTGCACGCTAGTGATTGGAAAAATATAGAATCAGTCCAACACTTCTTTACAAAAAGAGTTTTCTCATCAGAACACTGAAAACTGTACTACCAACAATGCTCTGAGCTTACAAGCCTCGACCCATTGTGGCTTCGCAAATTACAGAAGGAGCTATTTTTACTGTTAAAACTTTTTACCAGTTGTAACTTTAACCCTCTTTTATCTCTAAGGCAGCTCGATCACTCTCGGTGCACCAGTCATCGAGATGTACTTTTTTTCTTCCTTTGGCCCGAACCGTTAGATAACATCAGTTTTTTCGGTAAATGCTAAAGCAATCTGGAATAAGAAACCTAGAAGTATCAAAATTCAGCAAAGCTATCCTTTGTTTACGTGAGCTGTCACTAGTTTTCTACATTCAGGACACCTTACAAAATTTTGGGTGCTGACTCTGTGGAAGCTCCCTTCCATTCTGATGGCGTTCATGGACTGTAAATCCTTTGTCGGACTTTATGCTTAGGGCAATATTGCTGGCTCGGCAGACCTTAATCGGCTTATTCTTCAATCGACAGTGAACAGCCGTTTGCCGACATACCTGCTGGTGCAGAATACTGAATCCATAAAATTGAAAGGAGAAGTACTTCACCGTGCACCTATGTCAACGCTTTCCTGTCCTGAACTTTAATCCTTCAATAAGCTACAGTTTTGTCTCCTGAAAAAACTTGAAAAAACGATCAGGTTTTTTTCCCTGGCAGCTTGACCCTCTATTGTATATCTCTTTTGACCTTGCCTGTTAACTGGCAATAAATAAAAAATACACTTCATTAATATTAGCGAAATCCCTCGTTTATACAAGGTACAGGCAATTGGCTCTCTGGTTCTCTCTAAATCTCGTTAGTATGTTAACCTTATGTGCTAGAGGTTGGTCGAGAGTGAGATCCATTAGCTTGCTCTCGAATGAAGTTGGTGCAACATAAACTGACAAATTTGCCCGGTTTACTGCAGGTGCATTGAAATTTCTAGCAACAAGCACCTCCTGGTGACTTGCTTCTTCTTTGAACAAATGAAGGAGTGACTCATTAGCTGTATTTGGGATGTTTGATGGTCTGTAGATCGTCAATAATTGTAGGTTTTGTGAAAAATTCGTTTAAATCTTTATCCGGAAAAATTCATATTCAAGGAAAACGGCTTGCAACTCGTTCGGATGCCGAGATTCCTGTCCTTACTTATACGACCACTCCACCTCCCTGTCTATTTTTTCCGGTCTCTTAGAAAGAGCTGGTATCCAGCTATCGAAAACCTCGCTATCTACGATTTCGGCTTTGAGCCACGTTTCTGTTATCGCAACGGAATTGTGGGTTCGGTCTGAGACCAGTGCCTTGAGATCATCTATTTTCGAAAGAAGACTCGGAGCATTGGTATACAAACATCACAATTTAGACTGGGTAACTCCTCCATATAGACTTTTACTCATTTTTTGCGATTGAATGCTAGGATCTGCCAGTTCTTTCCGAGACGAACTGGTGTCCATCCCACCCACGCTGATGTCTGATGAGCGGTAGTCAACCGAGATCTGGAGCGCCTTCCTTTTGTTATACGAGCTCTGTGCAGTTGGGTATTTCGTATTTAGTGTCCTCCATCTCGATGAGGACCCGTCTTGATGATGTACGGGGTCTGCCACAAGAAAGGCCTCTTATTCACTTTTATTTTCCCCATCCTTTATTTAGAGCCATATTCCCCCTGTTCGGTTCTCCTCTTCAGTTCTGTTCTCAGCAGCCTCATTTTGTGCCTTTCCGTCAGTTCGTAATACGGCTGAAAAAACACATCCCTGTGTGAGCTACGGAGAGCCATTCGCCGTTCTAGGAGGCCTGAAGCCTGAATATCATTTTAAAGAATCATTTTAGGAGACCTCTGTAATTATAGTTTATATGAAGCACCCGCTTTCCCTAAACGGAATGCTTTGTGCACGGTAGCTTATTCGCCATCTCAAAGAATCAAATTTTAGTATACTCAGAACAGACTGAGGGTATGTTCTACCTTTTCCTTGACAATCAGATAAGTGTACTCGGGAGCCCCTTTAATAACGAGATAGCGTTTTCGGTTAAAACGCCTGTTTCATGACTTGGCGCTCTTATTTGTTGAAATGGCATCAGTATCAGCAAGCATTCTATTCTGATCGACGAAAATATTTGCATCAGTATGAGCAGTGATACCTAAAGTTAATGTCGAACCCCCATTGGGAACCTCGTCAATTTTTTCTGTACTTGCTTCTGCATCAGCAGCAGAGCATTCCGCTTGAGCAGCTATCGTTAAAAACGAGCTTTGTTCGGAGTTGGAACCCATGTTTTTTGTAATCATCTTGGCCTTTTTGACTTCGAATTCTTCGTCTTTGGTCCTTAAAATTCGACAAGATTTCAACGCCACCTATTGGTGAATCCTCCTGCCACGATGCCGCATATATTTGTGTATCCAGAGCATAACTGCTTTTGTTTGATCGGGATGACAGTGGTAAGGTATATGAGTTGGTTTAATCTCTCTTCCGATGGACGGAAATGTAAACCAATTAACTGAGCTCTGTAGATGCAATGATGTTTACCTCTACATTAGATATTCTTGAGGAAGCTAGATTTGCATACATAATTTATTTTGATGGAATTCTCGTTGTTACGGGTGTTTCTGCCAGAGGAACAATAAACCTTCTCTTTTAGATCGAACATTTCTTGTTTCAAGTTACTTTTTTGTTTCTCAATCAATAGGAGTTTCTGTTGGAGACTTAAACACCCCATGCAATTTTCGTCCTCATAGGTGACATTCTTTAGTGTTATCAGGTGTTTTGCCCGCTTGGCAGGTGAAGAAGTAGTAACCGAATATCAGTCTTTGAATCCTTTTCTGTTTTTTATTCTATTTTTTATCCAGATTTCAGTGTGAACGTGGCGTTGCCACATGGTTTTTCAGCCATGGTTCGACTCTAGACCTCAGTATTATGTTTTTTCCCGCGCAGATGAATCCTGAGCGTCGGTGTTTTTCCTACCTCTTAGGATTCTATGCATATGAATTTAATTTATAAATGGGCTAGGGTTCATTAAAATTCAGCAGTCAGACTTCTTGGAACCATGCAAGGATGAAGCCTTAGATGTGACTTCTCCTTCCCCGATTAAAAGCAGATTAAACCAATGAAAACTTTCCCAATGCGTGGAAGGAATTGCAGGTTCTGCCTTTTACCAAAGATGGTTAAGTAAGAAAATTTGACGACATTCGGACAAAAAACGCACTTGCTGGAGCTGCAAAGGTTTAAGAGACCCTAATCAGAGATAAGATGATATACCACTGATACACTGAACCCTCTTAAATAACTTACTGAAATTTAAATATGTATTTTTCCCTTTCAATCATTGTAAGTAACATTTTTTTCCTTATACAGTGTATCCAGTTTTCAGTTGCAAATAGACCACTCAAAGGCTCAAACAAATTTGTCCTCAGTCAACTAAACCAAACTGAGTCTTCGGTTTTAGCATGAACACTGTTTTATTCTTGCTCTCGCAAGGGCGGATGAATTTGGGAAGCAGGTAAACGTTGACGCTTGTATTTCTCATAGGGCCGTGGAATAATCCTCAGTGAAGGAATATTTGGATAGCAACAGAATCGTCAAGTCCAAGTAAATAACTCCCAAATTTAGAGACTGGACCGTCCATACAAGGTATATTCTAAGATATATTCCAATAAATTTAAGTGAACTAAACTGAACGTGTCTTCTACACTACGGTAAATACGAAAACTTCGTAAACTCGAAGCAGCTGTTTAATGGTTTTTACAAAATTTCAATTTCCAATTTATTCAGGAAAGTGAGAAGCAAACTATAAACAAGACATTCCACTTATACTTGCAACTAAAGCCGCGTGCTTTGTCCTTGGCCTTAGATAAATATATCCTTTTGGCAAAGGTCTGCTACTTAGAACGTAGTGTTTATAGTGCCCATTTTTATGTATAATAAATCTGACAAACCTAAGCATATCAGGATTCTCTGAGAGCCGTGCTTTCAAAGGTTTTCAACTAACAGAATCACGCAGCTTTTTCCAGTGCTAAGAATAAAGGGGTAATGACTCACACTATGCTCGTAATGACATTCTCATGAGAGTTTCGCGAATTCTCCAGGATGAATGAGGGTTGATAATTACAAAAACGGTACAAGGTTCTTGGCCGTGTATGGAGAAGGGCTGCTAATTTTTAATTTTCTGTGACCGCCTCCACCTCTTGGTCGATTTTCTTGTCATGTTGTTAGAAATAGTGAATGGATAGAGCCCACAAATGTGTGAGAGCAGCCAACAACCGTTTAAATATAAACACATCAGTCAGTAAATCGATGCTGGTCCCGTACGAGGGTAAATGACACACTTCAATGCTCCAGATGGCCGAAATATTTAAGAAATGCGTCCCTGGCTCTCATGTTAAATAATTCCACACATTTTATGCATAGTATTTCGGCGTGAGTTTTAATGTTGCTATTAAGTTCAAATCTATTTTATCTTCTTTTCAGTTCTCTGCTGAGTTCTGGTGGCAGTGCAGAGATTAAGAATAAAAGTCATAAAAGACTTCAAGGTGTGGACTGTGAAAACAGCTTTACATTTAAAAAGTTGTTTTAAACGATCTAAACGATGGCGGTCATACTGAGTGAATTGGAAGGTATGTCGTAGGCCTGTTTGGAAGTTGGAAGGCATAGCCCCTAATTTATTTCTGGACCTTTCAAAAATAGCAGTTTTCATTTTTTAAATTTATGACATTTTTTTATCGTTTCATCGAAAAATTTGTTTGTTACATTGGTTTACTTCCAGCAACAATATAATTATTTTAGAATATATAGCTCGTATCCTGTATAATACAACTATACTCCAATCGAAAATTTTGAATACAGAAGCGCATATCACCACCCAACTATGCCTGAAGTGAATACCGATTTTAAAACGGCATGCGACTTCTTCAAAGGTATACATTTTTTCGTTTATATTTTCTTTAAGCGCAAGTCAATAAGGCTTTTACCCTAACTTATGAACAGAAAATATTGATTTCGGCTCTCTTCAACCAAGCAAAGCATGGACCTTTTACACCAGACAAGGCCCCAGATGTGGGACCTTTTGACTTCGTTGGGAAGGAAAGGCGGTGCGTTTCCTACTTCTGTTATAATTTAGGCTGCCACGCCACGTAACCTTGTCTTTCGATATCATATCTTAAATCGATTATGGCATGGGCTGGTTGGATGAACTACAGTCTTTTGTTAGTTTCACACTGTTCCAGAGAGAAAGTTTCCACCGTTCTCAATGGAAAGCTGACGAGTGAAATATACTCTCGCGATTTTCGTTAGTGCATCCGTATATACCACTGGTTGTGAGTACATTAAAATGAGTGTAGTACATTGAATTGTGTATACAGATTTTCTCTGAATTAAAATATACCCGTGGTAAACTGTCTGATTGTGCCGCACTCATTTTTACTTACAGACCACACAGAAGGACTACGACCGTGAGCCGTATGCAGTTCATTTAACTAATGAGTCCATTTTTGTGAACTATTCAAAGGTTCCTAAAAACCTGCTGCCGTGGTAGTTATACCAAACTAGTAGCTACTTGCGCGTTGAAGCATGGGGTCACAGTCAAAATTGCTCATGCAGCTACATGAACTACGCCCAGGTACACTAAGTGAAGACAATCTATGGGAAATTTCGAAATAAGCCCAAGATTGCAAGACATAAATGGTGATGCTCCAACTTTCTGATCTCCGTTAACGGACTGCAAGAAGTCCTCGTCTTTTCTGTCCCCGCCCTTTCTCCAGGTATACGACTGAAACATTCGCACCCGTGGTAGGCATTAACACACCTAGTTTTCTTTACGAATTTCCTGGTCGGCGCGTTTCATTGTATAGCGTCTACGCAAACGCGATTAGCTGGGCTGATGTCCTCCCTTTGGATCCCTATTATCTTGCAGGGATATAATTTCCTTAACAATTAACTTACAGAAAGCGTGCACATCGGAAGGCTTTCCACCTCCACAATAAATGCCTACTGGAAATACATTACTGAGGAAGGGACGCACTAACCTTCCTAAAATAAGCCACATTTCTGCCTTTGATTTCCTATAAACCGGGAGACCGTCACTTGCCACCTGCATTCTTACGTATAATTATGTGAAGTTATTTTTCCAAGCTGACGGGCGTATTCTCCCGTACACATAGGGGCTACCTCCAACTTATATGAAGCCCCAATTGTGTTCTTGGGTCAGCTGGTAGTTTGGGCATGGTCAGCTTAATGATCTTCAAAAGTTCACGTAGGTGTGCATCCGCAATGTTGTTTCGCAAGGTTCATTCGCTTACTTCTGAAACGTTAACTGATCCGATTCAGAGGTTGCGGCCCTATGATTTTTTGCGTCCTCGGGGACTCCTATATGATTGTATTCCACTGCACTTACCGCGGATGACCTCTGTCTTTCATCTTCCCTCGATGGATAAAAGGTTGTGTCCCTATGTAATGCTGTTAGTGAAAGGTTTTCCGCTCTCCATATTTTACCGGTCTCCACACCTTCACGGAATTCCTCTTCCTCATACCTTCTAATTCGGTGTCTTCGTGTTCTATCTGATTCCGGTATAAACATTGCTAACAATAGCAATAAAGTGATTGACAGATATACATCAATAAAGACAAGCAAGTGTAAGGACAGTTAGATCATGTTGTTTATGCCCTTCACGTGAAATAATGGCGTGTACGCGCGCGTGCGGTGTCGCAAAACGACTAAAAGACAGCAACCAATGAAATGTCTGATTGCATAACTGGACTTACCAATGAGGTTTCAGAGACAGTTATCTCTATAAATAGCTATTCACGCGTTTCTACTCGATATCTTTTTGCTAATAGGGAGCCTGTCTCGCCGAAAATCGCTTACAGAGATATAGCCATCTCGGCATCGTTGTACTGGTTGTCGAATACTTTTGCACCTCTCCCTAAATGTGTCACAAGCAACACTACCTGACCTGTTTTTCAACTACCAAGTGGTCTGGAGAACACTTTTTCGTGCACTTGAAACCGATGTCACGGTGCTTTGCTTGTACATATCCATTCTGTTAATGTCGGTGTTGATTGGGCCTGCCTAACATACAGAAAAAACGTTCTGTATCGATTCGGACGCTAGCCAGGACTGTTGAAGACCATTGGAATATTAGGATCGGTTGTGCGATCGGCCTGCAAAGCGAGTTTTCGGCGACTACCTTTGTGCGAATAGTGAAATTTCTTCAACTTAGATGCCCTGGACCGCCATGTATCACAAAGATGCGTCTCTGACACCCCACAAAATGGTAACCTCACGCGGACTGGAATGGGCACTGACCAAGGTATACTGAATTGCGCGTAAAAAAGTGTGCATGCTATTAACACGCGTAATGAAAACGATTTTGCTCATGTGATCTGTCGTAGCCCGACTACGCTTCTTATTATATATTGTCGAGGGAAATCGATTTCACTGAAATGCAACATACTTCATCCAGTGCACCTTTCCATCATAACTGAAATCGGTTTTGTTGTACGGAGCTGTTTGACTAATATAGATTTAACGTTTCAATCTCCGGCCAACTAATCCGACAAGCTGGTGGTGCCGCTACTACTCATCTTTCTGACAGCCCCGACTCCAGATAATTTATTCCTAAAAGTGCGTGCTCCACATCGCACTATTTAAATAACTTCTAAGGCCAAAATCTACTATTCCTCAAACCATCCCTAGCCACCTGTATCAACAGACATCTCTATAAATTCGGGGAGGTAGGTTGGCCAAATTGTTTGTCTGTTTCAGCCATCATAGTAGAAATCATTACACAACATGCTGTTTTAGTCGAAGAAAATCTTTGCTCAACTCTTGCATGCTTAAGATTATCTCTCGCCCGTGGAACACGCTGTAGCCCCCAATAAGTGTTTGCGACGGGTTTGCTGTTAGTGAGGTTTGCAATGTATTCGCAAAACTGTGGATTCAAAAATACTTTGGTGAGCAATAAATTTCTGCGGCAGTTTGCCTATCGCATGCGCTGTAGACCATCGTCGTCTCAGCGCTGTAGTGGTTAATATCGCATGAGTTTTATCCTTATCGGACATAATTTCATAGTATCCACTTTACTGACTTCACTTTGCACCCGTTATGCTTAAATTGCCAAAAAATACGCTAATGCTTGTCACATGCATGCTGGCCAACCACTTCACTAGAATGAGACCTTACTAACCGCGGAACCCCTCATCGACGGCAGTTGCTACAGAAGCAACGTTAGGAAGTATTCATTGTAGCCCGGTCCTCATTCTAGTGGAGAACCAAGTTTTACCAGTGGTTGTCAGTCCCTCACGACGCTTCTCTTAGGACGTCCTGATATTCGAAAGAAGTACGCATGGGTCGGCCTCGATCTCACTTTTATCTCATAATATACCATGGACAACTCCAAGTCATGGCAAATAAAGGTAAACCTAGGTGTAGTGGCCTGAATATCGTGTATCCTCCAGCTACCGCTTGTGGCAGTCTATGGATACCTGTTTATATCTAAAGCAACTCGGAATCCTTCAGGGTATTTGGACGACACTAGCTGACAGCTAGCATGACCTCTAGATTCGAATCAGTGACATTCAAGCCTCACGCACAGATTATAAGTACCCCATCCTTCTGTTGACAGGTATTACTGTATAAATTGCCTCACATTGACGTTCACCCAGTTTCCTGACGGTATAAGGATTCAAATGAATATTAACCTTACCGAACTTACTGCTTCTGCTTTTCTCAGTCACATATTGCGAGTAAACATGGAGTATTTCTGCTAAGATCATCCTGTGTGAGTAGGCGAGCCCCTGCAGTCAGTATACCACTGTTAACATCCTATGCGAAGTGGTTCCGTTCACGTTAACTAGTTTATTCTCATCCCTATACTGCGGCCAAGCTTTCTTGAACAATCGAATTTAACTGCTGGATAGTGATTTCGTTTATAGATGCCTCTATATTGTACCTTTCTTAAACCAAAGCTAACTATTTTTCTTGTTGTTTATTTTAAAATTTACGAATTCTTCTGAGTCCCCTATCGTTTATTATATTTGTACCTTTTGATACTTACAGAGCAAAATGGGCTTCATTGGGAAACATGTCGAAATCCGAGGCGGAAGATACTTTGTGCAGACACTGATCACAATCTGTCCACGCTTCGCCGCACATTTGGAAGCTGTTTCCGCCGTCCCTAGTTTTGGGTAATTTTTCCACTTTTAACTTCTGTTTACGAGGTTGACCAGTTTTTTAATTTCCTACAGGAGGTGGAGGAAGTTACCTTTCTTAGCACTTCACTAGGCCTTCACTCACTAACATTTCCCTATTCACTCTATTTTTGTTGTACTGTCAGTTGCAATTTGCATTGAGCGAAGTCATGAGTAACTCGGACAAACTTTGGTCTACTTTGAATGGATACTATATTTCAAGGGGTTTCCCATGGCAATTTTGACACCTCAGTCGACAGCGTGGCCACTTTTTCGGACCCTTTTCGGCATTAGGGCCGTTACTGTTGCGCAGTGTGATTCTGACAGGATAAGCGCTGAGCAACAATGAATTAAAAATGCAAACCTTTTCCGCTGACAAGAGAAGGAACTTATAAGCTATGTCCTCTCTAGTCTCTACATCATATCATACCTGGTTAAATAGAAAAACAGACAGGAATAAACTTAGATATTCAGTAGTGCTATTCCTGCTTGGAATTTCCTATGACGACTTGTATACGTAAGTTTAGAACTACTGTCCTAGTTTATCGGCTGATCACACCTTTTTAGTGTTTAAAAAGTGTACGTGATTCATGTTAACCTTCGTTTGTGCAAGCTCGCTTTGCATAATTCCTTTTATTTTTGCCTTAGTATCGGTACCGACGATCCTCCCGAGTCATCGCGTCTCCCACCCCCCACAGCCCACAGTCCACCTCCTCCGGCGTGCAGGTCTGTTTATGTTACTCCCAGATGCCTCTGCTGAGCCGCGAGCTTATTGATAGGGCTGAACTTTCAGATGGAAGAACTTGACTGCCGTTTCGAAGTCCCGGTCCCTGTGTACGAGAGGAGTCATGAAAAAACGAGGTCTTCCTATTCACGTAGATGCGGGTTACCCTGTGCGTGCAAACGTGATGAGTTGCGTAATGACTTTCGGCAGTCTAGCTTAGAAATTAGCATTTTCAGTTCTGGCGAATAGCCTATAATATACAACGTGGCGATTTTACTTCAAACGGTGTCGGCTCGTTGACCTGGTAAATTGAGTTCCTGTTGTTAGCTCACAAACCATAACCGTATTACGACATGGTGAGTGTAAATCGTTATCCAATGAGACCTGTCATGCCGACCAGCATAGCCTTGGAATCTAAAAGTGAGATGTTGGAAAGGCGCATTCAGTTGCTCCTCTCCGAGTTGGGGATCTGCAGGGCATGCAACCCCTGGCCAAAAAAACATGGTTTATCTAATGTTTGAAGACTGATAGCTTATAAGCCGCGTTAAACTTGCTGAGGGTGCCAGATGGAGATATATTTGGCCTCACAACAGCAGAAGCAGGTACTTTTTCAGTCTAGTTACTCAGTAAAGATGAGCATTTGCATATTGACGTCAGGATTTGCAGTGTCATCCCAGTTCACCTGTACTTCATGCGATCTCATCGCCATTAGTATTTTGCATCACACGTGTCATCGTCAGGCCTGCTTATTCATTGATGCTGTGCTTATGCTATTGCCGCTCTTCTCTCTGCCTCCTTGCCGGAGGTTTCTATGGTCTTGATCCACTCGTCGAGGGGGAAATATGCGGCGTTGATCCTCAGATTTAGACTTGGTAGTTGCGTACCTCTCAAAATAACTTCTTATTCATCGCCTATGTGCCTTTTGAATCACATTGCTGTCCGTTTCATCACTTAGCGCGGTTTCAAATCTCCGGCCGCCATAATGTCGACTTGGCATGTGACTGGTTCGCTGGCGCAAATAAACAGCCGCTATCACCTTTATCGGTAGTATTTGCATCTATCAATTTTCTGTCGCTATGTCCTTGCTCGCCACGGCCGTAGTCCGGGGCATAAAGGCGATAAAATAATATTCGCATTCACCTACGTTCACACGTGACTTTAAGCCTTCTTTGTCAGCACTTCCTGGGTACGAACTTTGGGCCTGAGTTGGTGTATAGCTGACTGATGATACCAAGGCTGTCAGAAACGGTTATTTCAGTTGCCTTGGTTGTTTGACGGTATAACATCTCCACCTTATCGTTGTGAAGCCTTCCTTTCTTGTCTAGGCAGACTGTAATCACTATTTGTACCTTTGCGACCACCAACCCAATGTTGAACCAACAATCGCAAATCTCATACCTCTTCAGAAATATATGAAGTTAGTCAAGCTATCCTCCCTGCCGATCGAACTTTACTCCTTTAAAGGAGTATAGTGTTGAGCCGTGCATTTTTGAGCTTGATCAGAATAAGTTAAATTAGCGTCCCTCGCTGTTAGTCTTGCACCAATTCGGAAACTTCTTTATATCTCGAATCTTTTCAAAAACCTCGCATACGAGGCCACCAGCAATCTTTTCCACCATTTTATCGCTCAAGCGCTTCCCTGTGTTTCGTTTTTCGTCGTTCTGGCCCAACGCGCTTTTTTCCGTTAATTACAGTGATGTTGAACCGAGGCCAACAAAAAACGGTTCTGTGACGCTTCCGCTTTCCACCTCACAAGAGTAAGTCCGGTTTTAGTTTTCTGAAATTAACTTCGTCTAGTTGTCAGTTTTGTGATATTTTGAGGCGCTGTGGCGCTCCGAGTTTCCCCTAGGTTTTAGGGGAGATTTCGGTGCTGCAGTCTTCATGCTTCTGTGCAAGAGTGTTTTGTGTTTAAAGCAGCAATGCTTGTAGAATGCGGAAGTTCCAATAGAGTCAGAACTTTCTACATCTGCCATTTCTTTTGTACAGGCACAGCTGACGGCTAACCCTGACAAATTTCGCTTTAATTCGAAGTTATGCCTTCTAAAACGTCTTCGGCGTGTCTTCGATGTCGGCCCGTTTATTTTTACCTTGTTGTACGTGTAAACCCTCTTTGGTCGCCAGAATTAGTACGATTCATTCCTCTTTTCCATCCGCAGTCGTTTGCACCAAATCATTGTGTCCTTTCCTGAAATTCTGCCGGACAAAATTGTGCTGAATTTTCCGCCATCCCACCTCCTTCATGTTTTTTTATCCAGTTCGAAGTACATTTGCCCCGGCGTCCTCAGTGAGGTTCGAGCCCACAACAGCAAGGGGAAGGCTTCAGTACAGCCATCGCTTTAACCACCGCGAATTTAATCACATTTTAGGTTGGCTGTACACAAAGCTTGCCCTTGCTGGCGTGGGTTCGAACTCCACCGGGTCGCCGAGTTGTTCACAAGTGCGCCAGATGAATTATGCAAATCTGCCAACAAACACCTATCCTCTGGTGGATTCTCGATTGATTGCTTAGGAAATTCCGCTTGAACATTCAACTTACTGTATCGCACTCGGTGAATTCCATGCGTTGCAGAAGGTTCCGCGGGTTATTCGACCCAAACAACAGCCCCAAGCGATGAGGTTCACCGCGAGCCGTATGTCTTTAGGTGTCTTCTGCCCTGCATTTCAGCCAGTCATTTTGCGCATTTGTTAGTGCGATTCTGCATTTGGCTCCGGCATCAGAAGAATGCGGTTTCGCTTACTTCGGTTCTGTGTGGCTGGTTTTCCTGCGATGCAGGATTTCGTTGTGGTTATTTTTTTATCGGCCTCGAATCGTCAGCTTACGTGTCTAATGACTTGCCCTTAGTAGCCATTTTTTTCTCACCGTCGTTCGCGTCTGGGCCCTGCATTTGGTCGAAACTGCTGCTCAGTTTCATGGCGTGATAGAATGTCCGTTTAGTCCTGTTTGGTCGCTGCTTTCTTAGCTTGGGGTTTGCCGCGGGGGTATTTTTGTAACAGATAGGTCGCATATTTCCGATCACACTCGTGCGTGCGTCTTCACCCGCGCTGACTCGAAATAGGCAATCTCCAAGGCTAATCACTTTTTTCCCCTGACTGCAATGCCATTCACGTACTTCCTTACAGTGAAATGTACTGCAAACTGCTCAGGCAAGTCTGTAGGTCTGTAGATAATGTTTTTAACCAACCCTCTTTTACGAGGCGAAGGTAAGGATAGATTGCTGGTTCAGACCACCTCCATGTGCATTTACTCATTTACTTGCTCCTGTGGAGCAGATTATATTGGTCGCACGAGTCGGCGCCTATCCAAAAGAATAAGAGAACACCTCCCAGCATGGCTGAACAAAGGGGAAGTCAATAGCGTAAAAATCGCCATCCTTGCACATCTTGTTGACACCGGACATAGTGTGGACCCCAGCGAAACATTCTGATCTGTCAATTCTGACGGAAATTGAGGCATTCTTTAACGCTGGGTCTGAAGGCATGTGCCTAAAGACTCAAAAATCCAGGCAGGCTTCTGAAGTGAAGACAAATAGATAAAAAGCAAGAAATAACTCAAGAGAACTCTCTGGTAGCAGCTTTCTAGGCGGGCATAACTCAGCACTCTGTAGTGGACCCTTTTTATATCACAGTTTTCGGCTGTCTCTGGCTTTCTTAAAGACTATTGGACTGCGTGGCATCATTTTTGTGCTGTGTCTTCCTGCTATGTCTCGTAATTTCGGACGTCGCGTCTATTTTGTCAACTTTTCGTCCATATTTCACTTCCCTTGACAAAACCGTCTATGCTGGTCCTTTAATGTCCGTAGGCTGAGGCAGATTTGTCCCATGAAAACACCTTTTCTGTCTTGGCATGCCAACTTCTATGTTGAGTTTCGCTTGTCATCATCATTAGTGATCGTTGGTTTGCAGAATATGGCGTTAGAGGTACCAAACTCGACTCTCACACCAACTCGGGTATATCTTTCCATATCTCCTGGGTGTCGATTAGATCCGCTCACTGATTTAGATTGAATATCATCATCGACGATGGTGACTGGAATAGTCATTTCTGGATTATTAGCCGTCGCCGCCGCCGCCATCATCGTCGTCGTCGACCAACCAAACCTCAGCCCATGGTTTGGATAACCTGGGGCTCGAAGTTAGTGTCTGTGGTTCTTGTGCACTAAGTCAAACGTTCTCTCTTTAAGCCACGGGATCGCTGTCCTGTCCAGGCGTTCAGTTTTTTGAATTCATCGTTTCACTGCTGTGAATTATTTCGTCTGGCTAGTCGTAATACGCTATTTGGCTCCTTGCAATATCTTAATAGTGTTGAGAAATCTACGATTTGCCTTGCATGGAAAGTCTGCAGCCTGTAGTTTTGAAACTCCAAGCGCATGTGCAACTACAGGTCGAATAAAAAATTATTCATGAATTTACAAAGTTTTTTAACCAAAAAATACCCTTTCTTCAAGTATAATTTGCATAGAAGTAATTTGCTACCAACTTAGTGGAAAAAAAACAAGAATTTGGGTGCGTTTTAGGGACTTTTCCTATAAAAATGGCTAGTGTGTTGGCTGCAAGAAAGCCTTCCCCTTGCTGTCTTTCCAGTCTCACTGAGGCCTCCGAGTTTTTCACAATTGGGTCAAATAAATGATTCAAATCTGTCAAACCCCCTCGTTACTTAATTGCACCTAATAGTCATCTGGTGGATTCTAGATTTGCGAAAAGTTCCATTGAAAAATGCAAAAGACAATTTGGCGAGCCTACGTTAGCCTTCGATAAATTTTCGAGGATTCTAGATTTATTGCTTAGGAATTCCGGTTTCGGCAGTCAGCTTACTGTATCAGAATTGGTGGATTCCACACGTTGCAGTTGGCCAGGTGGATATCTCGACCCAAGTGTGATTAAACTCATGGTTCCCGGTGGGGCCTCGTAGCTCAGTTGATTAGAGCGTTGACTGTACTAAAGCCCCTCCCTTGCTGTAGTGCGTTCGCATCCCACCGAGGCCGCCGAGTTTTTCACAAGTTGGTCAAACGAATTAGTCAAATTTTTCGAAACCTCTGATTAAATATATTTTTATTTCGAAGGCCATCTATAATCGATGCGGCAAACTGCATACTACTTATTTAGTCACTTTTTTATCGACTGTGGTTTTTGCAGGTGTCCGCGAGAAAACCTGCATTACGTGACCTATCCAATGAAAGATGTCAAGGTTTACGAAGCATTGTTAATCGCTCGCAAACCATACCAATGAATGAACCAAGGCCTCGGAATAATAACGAACGACTTTAGGCGAACTGTAAACACAAACGAAAAATTAAAATTTAAATTACATTTGTTAGAAATAACAGCTTTTTTCGAAGACGGAAAAATTTCGAAAACGTGAAGTTTGCACCTAAATATCCTTCACGAATAACTATACTGTAAAGTATCGCAAACAGGCCTATAGTTCGAGTCTGAATTTCAACACGCTTTCATAAGAATTGGCTGTATTTTTCCGTTTCTACCTTGTTTGAGGTACGTCTGACTAATGCAAACCGGTTTTTTCTTGAGTTCGCCGATAGGACCATCACAGGAAAAAAAATTCGCACGAGGTGTCATGTTGAAGGGCCCCTTAACATACCGTTTTGTGTACTTTAAAATATCTTTCCTTCCGTTAAATTACTGGATAGGTATTTCTGTTAGTGAAGTACGAAGAGTTTTAAATCGTCCTTCAACTAGTGGTGAATACTTCATGGTTTTCAGTAGCTTAAATAGATTCCCCATAAGTGTAGATTATGTTCTATGCGTTTATCAAAAACTTCAAAATAAGTTATTACTTAAAGAAATTTACCAAAGTAGTGGACTTCTTTCTAATGGAGTTCGCCGTTCAGGTCATATTTGTAGACTCACCCCAACAATAAAACTCGTCTATGGGAAGAATGAACGTTTAAAATCAAATTTGACAATGAATATGCCTAAAATCAATCACAAGGTTTTCTCAAATGAATTACCTCTTTAAAAAGTGCCTGAATTAGTTATTTCGCTCACGGATGTCAAGGTAAAAAGTGGGAGTGTTTGATAGTTTTTTTTTAACTTCTCTGAAGTTTAGGGGTACTTTTTTTCTGTTGCAAATGAAGGCATACCTTTTAAAATATATTAATTTACTTTAAGGCTTCGTTGTAAGCTTTTAAATGCACAACAGAGGAGCCGGATAAATGCTAAGATCTTGCGAAAACTGCTTTTATTCTGCCTGCTCCGTTTCTAAATTACACATTAGCGGAAACTCGATCAAGCAAAAAGTATCTTACCGCATGCTTTAAATTTAACATAGCTTTTTCTGACAGTCTGATCGGCAATAAGACGTAAGAGCATTTGCAAAGGATAGAACACTGTCGGCATGTTTAAGCAAAGCATTGCCAGTAGACGTCATTCCCGCATTTTAGCGTATCAAAGCACACAGATTTCCAAATTTACCTGTTTTTGAAATCGATCAACCGGCTGCATTTCTAAAAATAACAGGTTTACTTGCACCTCGCCCCATCTGATTTACGTGCAGAAAAAAATCAATTTTCAAGTTTTACAAGTTTTGTTTGGTAAAACTCTCGTGTCTAGATTACTTTCGCCTCAACGAAAAACACGCGCGAACGCGTAAACTTCCTTTAGAGTAGCTAGTACCTCAGTAAACCGCTGTAATACAAGATAACGTAGGTTTCCGCTCAAATTTGTAATCATTGTGACTGATATAATTATTTGGAGAACATATTCTGCATGTAAAAAGAACATATTCGGAAAGCCTAGGCGAATAGGTAAAATGTGTAGCATTTTAGCTGCCGACAATTGATCTTCTGCATTTCCGACATCGAATTTCGGGAGGTAGGCCACACTCCCGTGTCTTCCCTGATCATGTTGAAAATTAGCTCAAGGCCCTCGAAAAAAAGGGGGTAATGGCAGGTTATGTACAGCACGACAAGGCAAAAATGCGTAATTCGCGAATATTTCACGCCAGAACAATCATCCTTGTTACACCGATGTCGAAGCAACAGGATTCTGCCGAAGTCTGTGCGGGTGAAACCGACAATGAATTCATCCTTTGCCTTTCAATCCGCCATCGGCTATCAAATTCTTGGAGCCTCTGTAACAGACGCGCACTACTGACTTCGTAAATTCAAAGAGAAGAAAGAACGACACAGACTTTTGCAGGGGCTCTATGCACCTGTACTGCTCCACTCGTAAAACACCTATTTCTGTCGGTCCCGTATTACACGAGCCTGGGGTTTATGGCTTTCTTTGTGTTGTACAATACCTACGGTTACCAAGAGGGGTTCCTAGTGCGGTGTTCTTAAAAGGTCCTTACTTGGACACTTCGCTGCTGAATGTCCACTAACTCTGTGCAGCTCAGTTAAAGCATGCCGTGAAACAGTTTGTCTCCTGTTGTAAGGGCTAGCGGACCACGATCAACCTGCCGAACAGGTATTTCGGGCGAATTTCCGCCGGGTCACGTGTAGCTGAAGACTTTTAGCCTGGACCCGGTTGAAGAGTGAAGTATCACACGATAGTTCGGCCGTCGTAATCTGATGATATCCACCGTATGCTTCGCAGAAGAGACGGTGACTTGCGCGTGGATTAGTTTTAAGTGATAGTAGAATTACTCTGCAACTACCGCACTCTCTCCCCCCTAACCTGAGCCCGGTGTCACGACAGAGTCCAAAAGACCGGAGGCGAGAGAAGGCGCAGGTGGCTGGCGTTGCTCCTGAGCGTGCCGTCATACCTGGCTCAAATCCCACGGAGAAGAAGTTCCATAAAGGTCACATTAAGAAGAAGCCATTCCAACTTGATTTACAGTCCGTCAGTAAGCCACTCCGCACAAATCACACACACTGGGCTGACCATGCGGTCCGAGTTGTCCCCGTCAGTTGGCAGCCTTCCAAGCCACGACTTTTAGCGCATCCTAATAGTTTCAAGCGTATCAGATTGTTTATAGGGCGGAAAATTCGCTGAACTGTTGACCTCAATCCCTCCCTCACCCCCACAATCAGACCACCCTCCGAGCCGGACAGTTGTCTGATGTGAGAGTGGGCGCAGCTGCTGGTGGCCTCGTCTACATATACTACGTACATGACCTGCTCCCAAACACAAGCACCAGGACTTCACGCAATGAAATGGGCACTGATAATTGAGACGAAGAAAAAGCATGCGCCATTCAACTTTTTAATTCTACTTGTGATGCTCAGTTCAGTTTATTTGAGGGAAATTTTGGTGTGTACTTTTGAGCTCCCGGTTTGTTGCTCGCAGCAAAAGTCTATCTGTTTGTTTTAAAAGAGCTTTCTGTCTACTTCTTTTGCATCAAAAGTGCTTTTAGGGCTCCAGCTGTCTGCGCATGTGCCAACCAAGACTGTGTACTGTATAAGGATGCAAAAAGCCGAAACAAAGGTCGTTTTAAGGCAGTAGCTCTAATGCTGCAAAAGATTAAGGATACATATCTCTTAGTTCTTGACTCTGATGAAGGAGAGAACTCTCGCAAATAGCGCATGCAACCGAGGATGAGGTAGTCTACTTAGTCGCCATATTTTAAACGCGGAAAAGGCGTATTACGAACTCATGAGAAGGAGTTCACGTTCGTTCACGCAATTGCATGCAGACCACGCACCTTAGTGGAAAACGCTTTTTTGATATCTCAAAACGTTTCCAAAAGCCCTTTGTTAGTACATGGGCGCTACTCGCACCGAAAAACCCTAAACACTGTCCTCTCCCCACAGGCTTCTAGCCGAAGTTCGTATATAATTGTGCGTAATTTTAGCACTTCATTTTAAACTCTGATGACCTCGAGTTTCTCTCTTTCTACCTCTCACTCTTATCCTTCAGGTTTCACATTCGAGCCGCCTTGAACGCACAGACGCTCAAACAATTTCAGGCCTATGCTGCACAACAGCATCCTGACGATCATGCGAAGGTATATTCCGTCACGTAGCATCCTTTCAACCTTGTCTTGCCTCTGCCAAGAGCAGTCTTTGTCTTGTCTTCTTTCCCCCCTCCTCTTTTTGGCTTTGACGTCACTTCTCCCGTCTTTAGCTTCTCCCAGTGCTGACCTGCTGAGACTTCTTCCATCTCGGCTCGGCGTTTTGCATATTTAAAACTTCGGTATTTAGGTCATCAGGAGCATGTGGACTGCTACCACCTTTATCTTTCTGGCGTCAAAGGGCGGGTTTAGTTATTTGTTTGCTAGGGGATTGGAGGCGGCTCGCGAGTCAAGTGTGGATTCTGGATGTGCGCAGACTGTCGCAGCGTGTCCGAACTGGCGGCTTGTTGACAGCGTGAGGTTTTCTCCCTTTCGAGTTGCTCTTTGCCGTATGGGATCTTTGCGAGTGTCCTTCAGCCTTCCTTATTTGCGGCGGTTGCCTTCGTTCTTCATTGTTATCCTCTTTTGACTGAGATATGGGACGGTCTGGAATTTTCTTTGAGAGACGTTGATTGAACATCCCCGTGTGTGACCGCTCTGGTATCATGAGGGCGGTGCGTATACGGATCCAGTATAGTGTGCGTGTGCCTGCCACTTCACGTCCAAGGTCATCCAGAGCCAAAATGATGAATTCTCACATCCACAGTGCTATTGGCCGTTGATGTGACCAACCGCAGTTTGCGGTCTGTAGTCATTCGGTTGTCCGGAAACTCGACTGGTTTGACTGAAAATGAGCAGTGCAGCTTCGCCGATTGTCTCATGTAGGACCTGGATACTATTACGAAAATCTGTGTTGAACTTTCCGGCACACCCGTTTAAGGTTGCAATATTTTTCTGGAGTGCATGTAACGTCATATATGATAGCTGGTAACATTCGTCATGTCGTAATACCATCATGATTTGGGACCGACTCGCATAAATCTGTGGTGCTGAAAGCACGTGTTGGTTGCAAGCAGCCCATTCTGGTCAACCAAATTCAGCATTCTCTCTCCGTTGTCACACCGAGAGCCAAGCCCAAAACGGCCCATTAGGTGCGTGTTTAGAGAGTCGAAAGGTCCAGTCTGGCCGTTCCAGTCCCCGGCAAAAGTTCACAGATCACGGCGGGGGAGTCTTTCAACTAGCTACTGTAGCTGCAAGTAGAAGGTTCATTTATCGCACGGTTTTGGTAGCTTATTTTGCTTGCCTACTCAGAGACCATGTAGATATTCGCAAAGTGACTCTTCAGTCGCACATAAGCCATTCGGTGGTTGACTGATTTTCATGCAAGTAGTGCACAGTTGACCTCTTCCGGAAGGACGATAGCCACACCGTGTCGACCAGAAGAGTGGCGTGGGCTGCTGTAGTACAGGGTAATAAGGGAGTCGACTCCCGGAATCCTTATTTCCCGAGTGCCGGAGTTGGGGATTCAGACTTCAGCCAGGTACCAGACATCCACGGTGTACTGACGCAGACTGCGCCGAAAGACTTGGGGTGCTAGGGTCCGGAGACATTCGCACGTTCCAACGTGGAATACCAAGCGTCTTTTCCCGGTTGAGAAGTCCAGTTCGCATACTATTCGCTCACGCAACTGAACGAAGGTTTTGGAGAGCGTTTGAGTACATGCCGGTCCGTAGTAGCCGCTCGAAATACTAGACCGACAACGCTCTTCGCCATAAATCTACCAGGATACCCGGTCTCCCGAAGCAGGTCTGGTATCTTTCTAAGCTTCATGATACCGTCTGCTGAACAAATTGGTTTACCCTTTGCGCCAACAGATTGCGTTTCTGTTGGGGGGGGGGGAGTGTACTGGCCCGATGAGAATTTATCGAAGCCCATTTATGCTTGCCAACTGGTCTTCTAAAAGCACCTTTATGCAGGTAAAAAAGGATGCATGTCCGCCGTGTCTTGTCAGTCAATCGTTCTTTCCGTTCCGTCGCGTAGCCGATACCAGCTCACCGAATCATTTCTCTGCTTCTTTCAGGGCCACATTCTCAAATTGTCGTTTTTTTATCTTTTGAGCCTCTTTTTTTCTAGGTCTATTCATGAGTCGTTTTCAGAGCACCCCGAACCGCTGAGAGGCGTAGGTGAATCCACTCGGGATGGAGATTTTTAGCGTCAAACCGGTGAGACGGAACCTTGGTGCTCCGTCCAAGGCAGTGGGAGGCGAATGGTGCAACTGCCGCCTTTGAACTAAGCGCATTGCTTGATTCGAAACGTCCGCTTCACAGGGCCATCGTCGGTGGTACTACTGGTCGCAGAAGCTTTAGTTGCTGTCACGTCAAATTTTCTATAAAATACCACACAATCCGAAGGTTTTACTGTGACGTGGCTATAATGCGCCGTCACTAAGTTTGTTTTCTTGGCGCTGCCTCTGTTCTCACATGCTCAGCTATCCAACTGCCTTGTCCATTATATGGACGTAATGTTTCATTGTACCAGCCGAAACTCTACTTGTGAAATCAATCCTCGGTAGTTACGCTCACAAAATGCTCTGGTGTGTTTATGATATTTGAAGTGCGCTCTTTTGGTCTACTGTGTATGTGTGATTTATTATGCGTGGGCAGTGACCCAGCCCGTCTTACATTTACTTGTATCATCCCTCTAATCTGTTGCCCTTGGAGGCTCCTATATATTTTTTTCGTCATTTGCTCCTCACTCCGTCTCCCTCCCTCTCACCGCTTCGCCTCTCTCCTTAATCTCTCAATTTGCTAGTTTCTATGCGCCCATCTTTACTTGTCTGGCATCTCATCCCTCTAACCTGTTGCCCTTGGATGCTCCTATATATTTTTTTCGTCGTTCGCTCCTTACTCCGTCTCTCTCTCCCTCGCCTCTCTCCTGACTCTCAATTTTGTAGTTTCTATGCCCTCATCTTTTCCCATGCCTTGTGCTTGCAGCAAATGAAGCTAATATCGCAGTTGCAGGATCGACACTTTCATCAGTACATGGAGTATCTTGCTCAGACCCATCTGCCGAAGAGTGCAGAAGAGTCGCCCGAGGCCAACCACTCAACGCATCGCCATGAGCAGTTAACTTCTGCCGACGCGAATCCGGCTCCATCGGCAGAAAATGTAACTTTCGATGAACCGGTGAGTCCGCTGTATTCCCTGATTGGTTTAGGGCTGTTCTGATCAGTAAGCTTCCATTGTGATTACTACTTTATCTCTTACTCGTTGCAACCAAGTTTGTATTCTCCTTATTCCGTTTAGTTGGCTGATTTGCTAGCGTCAAAGTGAGACTGGTGGATTTCTTAGAATGCACTCAACTACTAATTGGCACATTAACGGGAGTCAGGCCATTACTATGTGATGGCTTCGGTGGGACTTCGCAGCTCGTTGGCTGTACTGAAGCCTTCGCCTTGCTGACGTGGGTTCGAATCCCATCAAGGCCGTCGCGTTTTTCACTACTCGCTCAAATTAAACATGAACCAATCAAGAAGTACTAATAGTAAGATCCCCGGGAGTGGCCATTTCTGTTGTCTGCCGCCCGGACGTCAATGTCTGTCCGTTTCCTCCTGGAAAATATCGATTCATAATTTCTATTTGTTGACACTGCCGACGAAACTTTGGTATTGGAGCACCGAAGACAACGGGAACGCCAATCATCTCTTATAAGGTCAGATCGATCATACTCACTGTCACCTACCTCAAGGCATTCGTTATGGCAACTGACAGCAGATGCCAATGGTTCAATTACTTAATATTTAAGCACAGCTAAAATTTAAAAGGCAGGCATCTGTCGTATGCAAACTGGACAGCATTTCTATTCCAGGCTTCTCTTTTTTCTCCCACTGTTACTTCGCGATTACCGCTTGATCTTCACCCTGCAACCGTCTCAGAGGATTTCAGATTCGAGTTCGAGCATAATATAACATATTTTTTGTGTTTTGTAAGCAAAATCGGTAGGGTTGCTTTATGTGGCCACCTAAACAGGACACGAGACTGGGAACCGTGCCGCCCGTTCAAAGTAGGTGGCCTTAGGGTTAAATTTCAGAAAGAGCAAATATACCCCTGTCTTAACGCTAACACTAACCCTAACATCAAACTTAACTGTCACCTTAGTCTTAACCCTAGCCCTGCCCTACAGATAATAACCTTAAATATTTGCCTAATCATTACCCGACCTTAACCTCAAACTTAAACCTAGCCCTAACCGTCATCTAATCCTAAACATTATTTCCTTGCAATTTAGCGCAAAGCCACATGTATTGTGGGCGGTTCCTTTTCCCGTGTTCTGTTTAGGCGGCCATATAAATCCTCCTTATGACAGACTTTTTTGGTACACAACACAGCCACGTTACTTCGAAGGGGCATTTTCAAATCTGCTGTCTGTACCAAGTAATTCTGGAGACTTGGTCTTGCTCCCACCACGAGATCCGAGAACTGTAAGAGCGGGTTTTAAGTATTTTTCCCTGTGGCAGTGAGGTTTTGTCTTCTTCTACTCATCGAAGTTTTTTCATGCCTGTTGCTGTTCGTCCCCTGTGTCCGGCTTCGGAACTCCATATTTATTGCTGGTTGTGCACGTCACTGCAAACAGATGCCTTTAACCTGGACTGACCATTTTGGGGTGTATGTAAAATTTGAGACCAACTGAGTTGCTAACCCACACCGACGCACGGCTCTCTGATCTGGATGCTGGGCAGGTATGGCAGCCAGTGCCCCACAGTGGACAACTGACCGGTCCGGACAGTGACTGTGGTCTGGGAATAGAGAGTGACGTCGACGTCTCAGCGCATTTTTGTTAATATAAACAATCTGACGTGCTTGAATCAATCGCAGTGCGCTAAAAACCGTGGCTTGAAAGGATGCCAACTGCCGGGATAACTCGGACCTCGCAATCAGCCCAGTGCGTGTTTGTGTGAAGTGGCCGACTGGTTGACCGAGTGTCAGACTGCAATGGCTCCTTCTTAATGTGGCGTCTATGGCGCTCCGACTCCGTGGAATCCGAGCCAGGTGTGGTGGCACGCTTAGGGGCAGCTCCGGCCGCGCCAGCTACCTGCGCCCTCTACCACCTCCGGCCTTCTTGACTTAGCGATGACACCAGCTGCATGTGAGGGAGGGGGAGAGAGAGTGCGGTAGATGCATATCAAGTCTGCTAGCACTATACTGTGCTTCACACGTAAGTCATCATGCCTGCACCCACCCTGCTGTGGAGCGTATGGTGGACATTGTCGTAATTGACGGTCGAACTGTCGCTGGGCTCATGTTGACTGGAGGTGTGACAGTTTTGTGATTCGTCTAGAAGAGGCGTTATTCGGCGCCTCTCCGTGAACCTGCGCCAGCTGCTTCTGCTGCTTTGATGATGATGCTCAAAATAGACTAGCATCAACCGCCATGTCAAGTTTGGAGCTCATTACGAAGCTCTATGTCCACAACTACTTAACGCGCGCCCTCGTCCTAGCAACGGCTCCTAATCCGTGGTCGGCATTTCGAATCTCAATTACTCACCACACTTACCTCACACATGGTGAACCATATTTGAACGATCGTAGCGCGTTGCGCCCAAATAAATTCCCGATGCAAGCAAAAATGCGAGTCTCAAGAAGTAATTGAGAAGCATTAGATACGATCGCTTGGATAAAAGCTTTATTCGCCTGACGTTTTGAATTTCAACTCGAACCCATCATCAGAGATAGTAGCAGATACGGGTAATTTGTACACAGAATGTCGAGGCAGATGAGCTGATAGTGTCATTTGATGTGGTCTTGCTGTTCACTTCTTTCCAACCCGGTCTGGCTATCGACACTATTGATTGCCTTCTCCGCGAAAAATACGATGAAACCGAACAACAACTCAAGCGAGTGCACATCGTTGAGCTCCTAGAACACGTCATTCGAACCCGCAATTGGTCGACAATGGCGAGGCCAGGACTAACCAATGCTCAAGAGGCAAGCCAACGCACGTTCGTTGAAGCACGTAGTTGTCATGGCATCTGTGGAGGAACTGGATTTGTGCGTACGTAGACGACACACGAAGGGCAAAGGTTTCACAACGTCGTGCTGACTCAAGCGCTTCGCGCCCAAATCTAAAATTACCACAGTAAGCACCCATTGTGCCACAAACGCAGCTGTGTGCGAACTCTCTACAGAAGAGCAAAAACACATTGCAGCGAGTCGGACGACAAAAGGGCAGAACTCCGCTACCTTAGTGCCTTTTCATGGCCAACGGATACCCTCGTAACTTCATCGAGCACAGCCACCTGGCCAAACGAAGACAAAATCTGGTAACAGAACAGTCAAAAGTCTGGCGTGCACTGCCATACATTGACGGCGTCTCTGAGGCAGTTTCCCGCCTCCTCAGACCGCTGGGGATCGAAATCACCCATCGACCGGATTCAACCATTCGAAATATAGTTATGAGACCGAAAGCCCCCCTTCCACGATTTGAGACGTCAAACATCATCTACCGGATCCAATGTGACTCCTGTGAAGTTAACTATGTCGGAGAGACAGGGAAGCGGTTGCAAACCCGTGTTACCGACCACGTGCGGGCAGTGAGGAGAAGGACCCATTGTCCCTTGTGGCGGAAGACTGTGCACACGTTCGCCTTCGAAAACGCCGAAATCCTGGGTCGAGGAAATGACCTCGTAATCAGGGAAACAATCGAAGCCTGACACAGGGAGACTACGTCGATCAACCTTTATGTCGCCCTTCCGGCAGCCTACCAAGCCCTCCGGGTGCAGCTCATCGAACGTAAAAGCAAACACGGAATTAGGCCAAACGTGAATCCAACCCTGGGAGAACCTATGACAGACATGCACGTAACCACGCCACAATTCGGGGCCGATGATGGCGGAGTCATGATTACTACCCCGACAGACAAGGAGACATGCCATCAGGACACAAACAGGACTCTCAAACCAGGGCGCCAATAAAGGTCAATGCGGACGCGGGCGATGGCTGCCAACTGTCAAACGCCGCCCCTCAATGAGACATACCAACTGACAGCAATTATCATCCTCCCCCTCCGCCCCGTAGACTACAAAAATGCTTCTTGTGTGTATGCCGGCAAAGAACGCCAAAGCCAATTAAGGACTCCCTCACCCCGTCCTCCCTACAGTGTACACTGTTAAGGTAAACCCTACAATCAACCCTGTGTTACAAAATGGCTATCACCTCCTATAAATACTGTGAGACGCGGTACGATACTCACCTCCGACGATGGAAGCTTGTATGCTTTTGAAACGTCAGGACAATACACCTATAGCCCCTGAGATCGCCTTTCCTTCTCATTATGTCCGGGGACGCGCATCTTCGAAACTGGCAAGACAACGAGCTCGTGGCGCAGTCGGTAGAGCGTTGGACTTCTGCCCAACAAGGTCACGAGTTCGAGTCTCGAGCACCGCAGCGCCTGGGTTTGGGTATGGCTGGCTGATGACGGCTAATAAGCCAGAAATGGCCATTCCAGTCTCCCTTGTCTTTGTCGGTCATGTTATTCTGCCTATATACTTAGCTGCCTTACGGCTGCTGGCGGGGCTTGAGAGTTAGCCCCAAGGCACAAATTAACTATTGTGTAAATTTTCGAGTCTGGTACCCCAGTTCATCTTCGGACAAATGGGAGATGTACACAAAACAGTTAACTTAAGACAATGCCTAACACAAGATTCTGTGGTCGGCTGAAGTTTATGCGAATGAGCGTCCGGCGCTTTATTTTTTCCGGTTGATAGTGTCTGTGTTTGTTTCCAATTGACCTTGAGAAATTTGTAAATGGCATCCAAATCGCTATGCACGCCTCGTCTGAGTGCATTGCCTCCAGGAAGTCGCGGCTCTTCCTTGTTGGGCAGGCACCTACGATGTGGGTATCCTCTCATGCGAATAGTTGTCCTGTATTCAGTGTGCGCATGGTTCTCTGAGATAAGGGCTCTCGTCTCTTCACCGCTAACTTATGTTCATGTAACCAGGTGGATATATATTTCCCGGTTTGGCCACAGTAGACTGCATCACTACTGGTGCATGGTGTTTTGTAGACGACTTATTTTCTGTTGAACTAGCCAACCCTATCCTTAGGGTGTACAAGTTGGGCGCGCAAAGTTGTTGTAGGTTTGTGCGCTATTTGTTTATTGTGTTTCTTCAGTTGTCTTTCAACGAGCTCAGATACATTCTTTACATGCGGGAGGGTTCGCCAGTTTGTTGCTTGCGACGCCTGGGAGGTCGTAACTCTGGAAATACCTTTTTCTTCGAACTGTTGTCCTCACATGCATCGGCGAACAAAGTCAGTGGGATATCCATTTCAGGAAAATATTTTGACAATGTATTTCTTTTCTGTTCGATATGTTTCTTCAACGGAACGGTGATTTTTTGCCCGACTTAGCAAGCTTTTAACAGTGCTGCGTTTGTGAGATATGGGATGGTTAATCCTAAAACGTAAGACCACCTAGGAGTTTATATCTTTACGATAGATTGAGGTATGTAGCGTCCGATCTGTCATTTGTACGAGGACGTCTAAGAACGGGAGTCGTTCTGTTTCAAGGTTGCATTTAATTCCTTGGAGTGTGAAGTTCAGGTTTTTGTGGAGTGATGCAAGTTGATCTCTTTTGATGATAAAAAATGTTCAGCGATGATACCAATATAATCATTTAAGAAGTCAAGTTCGTCGAACGTGCGCCTTTGATTATTCATCATCAGGCCTTTGCAGTTATATAAGGGAGGAAAGAGTACCAAAAGTTTAAACGTCCAATAACCAGTAAGTATGGGAGGAGGGTTGAGGGCGTTCAGAGGTTAGGGGTTATAGTCTAGTCCTATAGGGGCGAGAGATGGGGAGGGGGAAGGTGTACGGCAATTATCTAGGTTACTGCTTCGTCGCTGTGACTTGACGTGGCAGGTTTAAACGCAGATGGTGAGTTTGGTTTCGGCCAAGGGAGCCTTCGGGCCGCTCCAAACGCTTTTTGTGCGCACAAAGTTGGGTTTGTTGACCGTATGACTACTGCTTCTACCGTCGCAAGTATCCGCTGACGCAGGAACCTGGGTTATTTCGTCGGCACTTTATAAATTACTCGGAATGCTTGATTGACGTCTACCCGGTGACCGTTATCAACCTCTGAACGCCCTCAACCTTCTCCCCTATACTTACTGCTTATTGGATATTGAAAATTTTGTTACTCTACTCTTCCTTTGAGGTGTTTAAATATTTTCTCGGTATTTGTGTTCTGTGACTTTGTAGGGTCGGCAGTTAGGGGCATGTAAATAGAGTCAACTGTAACCACTGTAAACCCCTATCTACACCTTTCTTTCTTATCTAAATAACTAAATAACTCTTTGCGCCTCAACCCTGTCGTATTCTCCCTGCTACAGGTTTCTGCTACTAGTCAAGCGGAATGTCCACCACCTCAGACCTCCGCTACTACAGCGCATGCAGTGGTTCCTTCTCGCGATTCAGACGAAGTTCATGAGCACTCTGGTAGGTTATTTGGGTGCCTCCGTCTGCTTTGTTTTAACACATGAAGAGTACAACTTCCCCGTCGTAATACAGGTGGCATTGCGCTAGATGTCAACAAGGGTGCTTATTCTCCCTCCCCCCCCCCCGCCTCAACCACCACCCTAGCCGTTGTTTCAGTGGAATTTAGCCCACGGCACTGCTTCACGAGGTTGCTGTGAAAGTGACTTGTGTGCGGATGTGTTTGTACTGAAGCAGACTTGCGATGCATTTATTTCACTTTTTCAAAAGACGACTTGGCGAGCATACGTGCTGCTTTTGGTAACTTCTCTTCAGGGCAGTACGGTTATAGGGAAACGTTGGAACGTAGTAGAAATTTAAAACATGAAATCGATAATATTCGTCCGTTTGTGTGGGCCATGTGAGAGGTGTGCATAGGGGAGGATGATAAGAAACAGTGTGATAGGCGGCGAATAGTGTTTGGTAGAGCCGTTCCAGGGGAAGGGGGAGGACAGAGATGGCGCGGGAGAATGCATGCAGTTAAGCGGCCGTTGGCCAAGCTAAGCGCGGAGCTTGTACGAGGTGCTCCTCAGGAGCAAGTAAATGAGTAAATGCACATGGAGGTGGTCTGGGCCGGCAACCTATCCTTACTTTCGCTTCGTAAAAGAGGGTTGGTTGAGAACACTATCTGAAGTTTCGCTGCTGGGACCGTTTGTTCATCGGCTTAATTTAGGCGTCTTTTCAGGAGTTCACTAGCCGCATGCCCTTGAAAGGGCACTTTGAGGAATAGAGTTTTCTTTTCCACAGTAACCTTGGCAGGTTTCACCGGTCTTGCAACAAGATGCTTTGTAATAAAACGATCAGGGTATCCATTCTCTCGAAGTAGGTTCTGGATCTTCCCAATCTCCTCCTCAATACTATCTGCCAAGCAAATTGTTCTAGCCATTTGCGCTAAGCAACGGACTAGATTGCGTTTCTGTTGGAGAGGTACGAAACTGCCAAAGTTCGTATATTGCCCAGACTAGGTTTTCTTCCGATAAATGCTCCTTCGGATGCTGCCGTCAGGTCTTCTCTTTAGAAGGACATCTAAGAAAGGGAGTGAACCTGCTCTTTCCGTCTCCAACGGGAATTTGATCGACGGACGTGCTTGGTTTACAGTGTTTAAGAGTTCGTCTACATTTGTTTCTTCTGTGACAATTGCAAAGACGTCGTCGACGTATCGGCCGTAGTGTTTTAGCTTATTGATCTGTTCGCTTAACTGAAATTTCTCCAGCTTCCCCATAAAGACATCGGCTAGAAGATTTCCAGGTAGCGAGCCCATGGCAACACCGTCTATTTGTCTGTATAGCTGATTGTCAAAAAGGAACTGCACATTTAACGTGTATCTTAGTAATAATTCTTTCAGTGCATTTGTCGGTATTCCTGTTTCTTGCTCACTGGTCAATAGGAATTCACAGAGGTAATCGACTGTCTCAGGAGGTTTGTAAAAAGTGATAAGACATCCAAAGATAGCATCCTCGTGCCGTTTAAGTTTAAGTCTTTGACGTCTTCAATAAATTCGAAGGTATCTCGGTAGCTACGTGGCGCTAGCTGACGTTGTACATGCTTTAGTTTCTCTGCTAACCACTTTACTATGGCATGATAAAGAGAGTTTCCACGCAGCCCCAAGGCGTACCGGTACCCAGTCACACATCCAGGTCACCACCGCGCTGTCAGGACAACAGTTGTCCTCGTTATGCAGCATTCATCGATGTCAACTGCACTCTTATTTATGAACGTTTTTCGGTACATCCATAGAACCGCCAACTCACTTCTGCTCAGTTACCTTACGGAATGCGTCCGACGTCATTTGCATCGGTTTTTTTCAATCCTGTAGTCTCAACTGATGCTGCAACCCACGAAACTTCTGTTCATCTCTATTTTGTTTTTTTAACTTAATTTTTCCTCAGAATGTATTTTTTGCTCAATCTTTTCGGCTCATTCCTTTCTTTACCAGTGGATGACGCTGACGCGCCCAAAGAATGCGTCAGCAGTGAAGCCGAGCATTCTTCTAACGGTATTACTTTGGCACCTGCCCGGATGTGGACGCGTCCAGACATCGTCGAATTCAAGGCACTTTTGTCTCAGGACGCCGAGTCTGTAGTCAACGTTGGCAGTGGGGAACTGGTCACAGTAAGGCCTTTATCGTATCTTTTCCCTTCGCAGTTCGTAGTAGCGCATCTTTTTTCCTGTTTTATGCTCTTTTATTCTACTTCAATTAGCTGTCAGTAGTATTTTCGTTCGGCTTACTTCTACGCGAATCAGTGCATTTCCCTATGCAGGCTTCCTTAAATCACAGAAAAACAATTAAGGATCAGACTTCTCAGTTGGCAGTATTGTTAGATATTCCGTCATAATTTAGGGACCTGATAAGAGGAGCATGCTCTGTAACACTCCAGAAGACTGCATTAGTTTTTGTCAAGTGTTTCTTATCACTTACTCGAGGATGCCGAATTATTGGTTGGAAGAATTGGAACTTAGGTCACCTTAACATGGGCGTTATTAGCTTGTTTGTGGTGGTGGTGGTGGTTGAGCCGTCAGCACGTGTGGCATACTATGGATGCAGGCTTTTGGCTACTTAGACCGGCTATATTTATATTTGCCTCAGTGGTTCTTATCACTTACTCTGGCATGCCGAAGTATTGGTTTGAAGAAATGGAACTTAGGTCGCCTGAACATGGGCGTTATAGGCATCATGAAAAGCGGATGTACTTGGGTCTTTATTTAACTGCATTAAAGCCTGTGTGGTTGCAAAACCTTGGGTTGGGTATGGCTGCCTGGCGAATATTCCAGTCTCCCTTGTCTTTTGTCAGCGATGTTATTCAGCCTATATAGGTACCAGTTTTTGTCAAGTTTACGTTAGGAGGTAATATTTTTTAATGGATGCCTCAAGAGCATATACACGCCTTTCCGTTTACGGAAGGATAATTTCGTGGAAACAATCTACCTTTTAGCTAAACCTGTGCGTTTTAAGAGTCTCTTTGTGGAGAGATATTCATGGACGTCTGTTTTCTTATTTTTAGGGTTATTGCTTACATATTCGGTGTGACTTAGTAGGAGATTGGTTATCCTCAGAAGACTGGGTCAATCCACCTGAAAGAGAGCGCGCGCATTCCAGCGCGAACCTTCGCTGTTTTAGTCCACGTGTTAGTGTGCCCTCATTGTCTAGTTTGTGGTGGTGGAGCCGTCAGCACGTGTGGCACACTACGGACGCAGGCTTTTGGCCACTTAAGCCGGCTATATTTCAATTTGCCTCGGTCCATACTTGCTGCGCCGTTTCGGGATATGAGGGGGGATATTCGCGCCTATTCCACGCAACATGGCGCTCAAACGCTCCTGGCTTCAAGGGTTGCCACTGGCAAGCTTATTCCATTCTCTGGCCGAAGAGCTAGGTCACGGTGTCTCCGTCTTAGTGTGGCCTTATGAACCTGTCATGGGTGTGGTACCCGAGTGCGTAGTCTGGTTCGTGTCGGTTGAAGGACCAGCCCCTACTTGATACTCAGAAAGGTCTTTATATGGGGTCAAATCAATACGCCTACACCCATCTCTAGTCGTCTTGAACTATTCTTTTCACTGGGTCATAAATAAAATTGAAAAAGACGAGGTTGACGTTGTACGAGTCTTTCAAACTAAACGCAAATCACAACCAGCTCCTAATGGACTTGGACAGACAATTTATCGTGGGTCCTGTAAATTTTGTAACGACATTCGTCCCCTGGATCACTCCAGTCTTCACAAGCTTCATAAAAACGTTTGTGGTGTCCGTCTTTTTTCGTTCTCCCTTTCTGTAGATTCGTGTTCCTGTTGTGCCCTCGGGTAACTGTATTGTCTGGGAGTTCGCTACAGACAACTACGACATTGGATTTGGTCTCTTTTTCGAGTGGGTAAAGCCATCCAGCCGGGACGCTAGTGATCAGGCGTCGTGGACAATTATCGAGGGTTCCTCCCAGCCTCTCGACGCATCCTGTGAGTAGTAATTCGGTCTGGTGCAGAAGTTTATATTGCTCCTTGCTGCTTATTTCTTTAACTCTTCGAAGCTTAGCTCCAATTTCTTTTAAGTTGCACTAAAACCTCTTCTGCTCGAACAGCACCTTCTCCTGACCCGCTAAATCAATCGCAAACTCCGTGCAAAGTAGTCGTCGAGGAAGTCATCCCCATCTACCGCCGATCTAGCAATGTCGAGATATACTGCGGATCACATGCTTATCCTGGAAATGGAAACTACTTACTAAAATTTGACAACACCTACTCTCTCTGGCGGTCAAAGATGCTCTACTATCGCGTCTACTCCACTAAGTGACACGGCGTGCCTACCGCCCAAAGCCTGCCTCTGCCGTAGTCTGCAAATGTTTTTCCGATAGTTTCCCTGAGCTTGCTCTTTTTACCGAAATTATGACCGACTGCGTGTACAAATAGCAAAATGTCGGATGTGCCTGCCCTGCGCTGTGCGACTGAGTTTTCTGTGATACTTTCCGTGCGATGGCTGACAATGCTGTTCTTGATTTTTTTGACCTCTCACTACTTCTCAGAAATACCATTTATTCGAAAAAGTAGTGCCTTGTTTTGTCAAATTATTTGTGTCCACCCCCTGCCTAGTGGTCTTCAGGTCGACGGGACTCATGAGCGCAAATTCGTTAAGATCGAAACCGAGACGAACGTTTGGGGGTTCAGACGCGTGACATGAGAAATCTGTAGGGTTGTCAAGTGGTTTTGAATGAATTTGAATGTCAGTCATAGAACATTGGTGACCTCATCCCAAACTGCCTCTCCTTTACAGCTGCCACGATGCCTCTCTGAGAGCGTAAGTCGGTTACTATGCAGCGATGATGCGTCCTGTCAGTGTGCAGACTCGGACGAATAAGCGTTTTCACATGCTCACTGATTTCTCCGGGGTGTCGTCTTTTGAGACCGAGGAGTGGAAAGTCGGAGAGTGAACAGGGTTCACAGTCCTACCTTACCGCAACATTCATTCATGTATTGATAGATCAGCAGTCAAAGCGGGCAAGCAGAACGAATTACAATCAATAAGAATGGCCTATAATGGCACCTGGAGTGAGGTATAGGGACCCTTGGGATGCCAACTATCATAAAAAGCCATAGTTGTGCCACGAAATATAGTCGCATCTTCATTTGAAGCATAAAAAGAACCCAGGCTCCTGAACACCACCGCTTGCGACCTTCACACGTCTGTGATTTCATACATGAAGTCTACCCACCCTCCACAACTGTAATGAGGTAAGTTAACCCTGACTGCTGTCCCGAAGACGCGCGAGATCTCTATCGAAGTAGTCAGCCAGCTCTTACATCTGAAACAAGGTCTGCTACCAGAGAGGTTTTATGCATTCAGTAAATGACGGCTACCAGCACCTCCAGCTTGACGTTGACCGCAAAAGTGATGATTGGCCCAATATCAATTGACCATTTGGGTTTTATGTAGTTAACCTAGCGGCCAGTGTTCACGTGGTTGCTGCCTGCGGGCCTGGTCTATTTCTGCTCAACAATAAAACCTGTTAAACAGCTGCTTTGCATGAGAATCTCGTAACTACCGACTACCCTATGCAAACATCCGACGAAGGAGCCGACGAGTCAAATGGTCACTGGTGTTCAACATTAAGATGATGACTGACAAACGCATGCAGGTTTTCGCTAACGTTTGCCGAGTGCGCCAGGCAGACAACGGATCCGAAGACAAATATGATTAGTCTAAGGTCGACTAATTCGGCAATCCACTTGAATCTCTGTCCATTTTGACAGTCAATAAGCTCTCTGAAAATGAAGTGGTCTCGGCAGACTTCTTTCCGTTCTCATAAGGGTGATCGTCAGGAACTTAATAATAAGAAGCAAGTATTGAAAATGTTCTCACGACTTAAACTTTTAGTCACCTTTCCGTTTTGAAATTTTCTGAAATACTGTATCAGAGAACTAACACCACCAAATTAAGTTGGCACGTTTTGACGTATACACGCAGTAGATCCTTGCCATCAAAATAAGGTACACGACTGAACAATAACAGAATTTGGAAACCTCACTACCTGTCCGAGTAAACAGTGTAACTTTTGTTAAGGTGCACTCGATCGGTTTTTGGACAAAATCGAATACGGCTATTCAGATTCGGCCAGCCATTGGGACCCAAACTTACTTGATCTTTAATACCAGATGTTGTAATAAGAGGTCAGCTATTAGGCAGAAGTGGAGGAACTGTACATTATAGGGCAGGTACAAAAATTAAGTTTCCACTTTCTGAAATTCGTAGTTGGGAAGCTTCAAGGCTGCGATGCGATTTCTAAAGCTTGAAATTCGTCGATGAGCCCCAGGCGCGGTTTTGCCGCGTGCAGTTTTTGATGAACTTTTGACTGCATCTTTCAGGCGACGGCGCTTCTCCTTCATGGCATTGGTAACTTGCCGTGACTTTCTTGTGAAGATTAAAGGATCATAGCTGTCGACGATTTCACCTGGGAAGGGTAAGATAATCTACGTGTTGTCATTGGAAGGAAGGAGCAAGATAGAGGCACCCTGGTCGAGGCACCCAGTTTAGCAGAGCGAAATGACCAATACTTTAGACTTGTCAGTTCTAATTCAGATTGGTTTACGACTACATGAAAATTCAATACTCAAAAGGTTGTTGGGACAACAGACGGTAGTTGTGATCACTTAGGGCCAGACGCCAGCAGTTTTTATCCTCGGCTATTGGCAAGATAATGAACTCATGTCGTAGTACCCACACCAAAAAAGGAAAAATTCACGTCGAAATTTCATGAGAATGCCAGATCCAAGACCGTTTAACTCAACGTTTCCTGCTTTAAATCAAGTTATTAACAGTAACTTTCGAACGATAGGAATCAACGTATCCAACAACCCTAGTCCTCGGGCGACTTCCCACGGGGCTCCAGATCGGACCCTAAACACGACGGGACGAGAAAGCTTCGTAACGCGATCGGTGAGCACCCTTTGTTGTAGTTAATATTCATGATCGCAACTCATGGGTAAACTAATACGAGTTGTAAAGGTCAGTGTTCGAGTCCAAGTGCGGCAAATCTGTGGCTGGGTATGGTTGGCTGATTACGGCTAATAAACCAGAAATTATGATTCAAATCTTACTTGTTTTGTCGATGGTCATTCTCTGAAGTTCTAGGACGGCAGTTGTTGCTTTCGCAGGTTATTGGTTTCATTTTAACATTAGACATGCCATACTGAACGTAAAGGTATCTGACAACTAGGGATCTGTTGGAAATGAATTGAGTAATTGGTCGTGTAAAGGGTGAGTTGATGAAGTGCCATGTACTGGAGATACCGTGAAAGATGATCGATTCCGATGGTTGCGTGCGGCACAATGCTACCCGAGACTAAATTCGTGCAGAAACTAGCCTTAAATTTACTATTCAACCTGACACGGCCGCTATGGACCGTAGAAGTAAAAGCGAAACCAATTCAGATATCTGAATTGGTCCCATATGGACGGGACTCAA
This sequence comes from Schistocephalus solidus, assembly GCA_017591395.1. NCBI lineage: Eukaryota > Metazoa > Platyhelminthes > Cestoda > Diphyllobothriidea > Diphyllobothriidae > Schistocephalus > Schistocephalus solidus. Next base: position 44,659 of record WEDG01007275.1, read on the forward strand.
TATCAAGTGTGGCTTATAATGTAAGCTGACCGTCGTCATCAGCCAATCACACCCAATCCCAAGTGTGACACACCTGGGATTCGAACCCGCGACCTTTAGTAATTGAGCCGAACGCTCTACCACTGAGCCACGGACTCGTTGTTTTGTCGGTTGCGATCGGGAATATGATGATAGTGTGCGGCTCACAAATCTGCTTAAGGAACATGTATGTTCCGTTGTGCCCTGGAGCTCACATTAGAGCCCTCGCAGGCGGTCGCATAGCGACGTGTAGCATATGATGAAGTGGAACATACATGAACATACATATTCCTTAAGCACATCGGTGAGCCGCACACTATCATCATATTCCCGATCGCAACCAACAAAACAAAGAGTCCTTGGCACAATGGTAGAGCGTTCGACTCAATTACCAAAGGTCGCGGGTTCGAATCCCAGGTGTTCCACTCTTGGGATTGGGTAGGACTGATGACGGCTAATAAGCCAGAAATGGCCATTCCGGTGTTTCTAGTCTTTATCGGTTCCACTTCATCATATGCCACACGTCGCTATGCGACCGCCTGCGAGGGCTATAATTTGAGCTCCAGGGCACAACGGAACATACATTTTCCTTAAGCAGATCGGTGAACCACACACTATCATATATATATATATATATATAAATATATATATTCACCACGAACTGTACCCTCGGTAAATAGTCCATTATGATGTCCATTTGAAGAGGCCGAAACAAAATAAAAACAAATAGGAAAATATACGAGCCTATATGTCATAAGGTTTACACACAGTGATGGTAAGTGCAAATTGAGGTGTAACAATAGAAAAAATCTATGAGTTAACCGTAAAAATACGCATAACAATGTACTTAAGTACATTGGATACACAAGCACACGCATGCATGTTTGGAACGGCATTCAAGAAAATGATCAAACATACATTTCATTATCCTGTTAAAGTTCAGAACATTATGAACTGTGGTTGCTATAATTGAGGCAGCTTCCTTGTTTACCAAAACTAGGGCCAATCCTTTTGGACGTAGACTCTAAACAATTATTAACAAGCCACAGGAATACTTTTATTGATCTAGGAACGTAGACGCCATGTACAGGGCCAAACTGTCCAAAATATTTCTTTAATTCTGTCTCCTCGAAGTGCTTGGGAAGATGAGATACCCGCAAGCAAGCAAATCTCGGACTCGAAATCCTAGCAGACCTTCTCATGTCGTATTTCGTAAATCCGCGCATGCGAGAGCAAGAATAAAACAGTATTTACGCTCAAGCCAAAGACTCAGTTCGGTTTATTTGACTGAAGACAAATTTGTTTGAGTCTTTTCTTGGTCTTTTTGCAACTTTAAACTGGACAAATTGTATAAGGAAACCATGCTACATACAATAATTGAAAGGGAAAAATACATATTTACAATTTCAGTAAGATATTTTAGGGGGTTCAGTGTATCAGTGGTACATCAACTTATCTCTGCTGAAGGTTTCCGAAACCCTTGAAGCTCCAGAAAGTGCATTTTTTGTCTGACGGTGGTAAAATTTTGTAGCTTAACAGTCTTTGGTGAACGGCAGTACGTGAGATTCCTTCAACGCACTGGGAAAGTTTTCACTAAAGAAGAAGAAGAAGAAGAAGAAGAAGAAGAAGAAAAAGAAGAAGAAGAAGACTCCAGGGGGCACAGAATGAAAAAAATTTCAAGATTACTGACATCAATCACTGATACCTTTGCAATAAATTAGACGGATTCCCAAGCAGCCCATCGCTGTGTCGATTGTGAGGACCTTAATCAGCGAGTGCAGATACTCGAAGAGAAGCAAGGCCTACTGACTGGCATTACTGTGCCTATTTTAGAGAACAGCAAAAGGAAATTCCGTAAACTTCTAAACCAACAAGCAATGTCTACTCTCGTAAAGAAGGCATAGTTTTTGGAAATTCAAAACCACTGGATAAGGAAGCGAGTTACGTCTCCAGGGGAAACTCCAGGCAAACCAGTTCCGCTGGATAATAAGGCAGTCGGCGTTAATGCAACAATGATGATTGACGTTTTTTACCTGTTATGGCAACTGAACCTATCAAATAACCGAAGACTTCTGAATAAACAGCCAATACTATCCTCTAAAAAACGATTAAAATCCACAAGAAGGGCTCACGGTTAATTCTTGAAGGCGACGTCATCACTCCAATTCATCACAAGGACAACTCTATAAGGGATTTAATTCAACAGCCAGTTTATGAAAGCGAACAAGGCAGCTCTGTGTACAGCGCATTACAACAGGGCAATGGCTGTGAAGGTTCCCAGACCGAAACTAGTGTGTTACACAAAAAATGTTAACACTAACGCAGATAGCGTAGTCTACCAGAATATAATTCCTCCTGACGGCGAAGCACAGTAAGCAAATAAGACCATCAAGTTACAAAACAAGCATCTTGACCGCAAAATAAATGTCGTCATAAAAGGTGCTCCTGATTCAACTTCTTCGATTGCAAAGGAAAGAGTTGAATCTTCGTCCAGTGCGTGAGTACACTGCTCGGTTGAGAGCAATAGGCTGGAAAGACAGGAGTGGTTTTGTCTGAAGCCGGGTTGGAGCCCTGATAGTAAGTGGTTCTCCTCCAGGAGCTTCAGTGTTGCTTTCTTAATTATAGTTTCCATTATTTTCAGCTAACGCAGATTAGTCTGCCAGGGTGATAATTGTTGACGTTGTTTCGAGCCCCACCCTTGCATTTCGTGCATATATTTGCTGTCTTCCATTCGTATGTCAGTATACCTAAATTAAATGACGAATCGAAGATATGTATATGTATATGTATATTTTGAAGGGTTACAGGCATTGCCCTTGATGACCCTATTAATGTTAGGTTATCATTGCATGTGTACAGTCAATATAAAATGTTGTACATTTTAAAATGTTTGAGTCAAAGCATAAGATAACTTCAAATGCGTTTTCACAGCCAAAGGCGAAACATTGTGGAAGAAAAGTAGAACCCGAAAGATTTTAAAAGGCTGGTTTAAAGAAATCATGCTGTGACAGTCGTCTTTTGTCAAATACAATGCAATCGCTTCTTTTAAAAATCAATAATGCTTTTAGAGGTAACCATCTCACTTGGTAACGAGTTCCAAGGTCGAACCACTCGTTAGCTGAAACAAAACTTTCTGAGGTTCAATCGCGTGCGTTCGCTATTAACCTTGTAAGGATGACCACGCAGATGAGTTGTGCAGGCAAAGTCGAAGAAATCCTCCGATCTCAGGGTGGAATCATGGCCCCGGATAATCCAGAATGTCCAGAGCAGGCTACACCGTAAGTGCCTGTAGGAAAGAGGAAATAATTCAAGCTTTTTCAATCTGTCTTGGTACGGTAAAGTCTTAAGACCGTCAACCATCTTCGTTGCTCTCCGTTGCACCTGTTCGAGGAGGTCAACATCTTTCTTCATCCACGGTATCCAAGCTGGTACTCCGTAATCTAAATGTGGTCTCACAAAGGCGCCATAGACTTTTCCGAATAGATCAGGGGGGAATATTTTAAATGCACGTCTGATCCAATGTAGTGTACATGTTGCCTTCTGGACTGCTTTCTTACAGTGTTCTGAGGGCATCAAATTCACAGTTGTCCACATGCCCAGATCTTTGTATGTTTCGACCTCTTTTAATGCAGTGCCATTAATAAAGTACGGGTGTCTCAGAGATACTTTTCGACCGGCGCTTAGATGTAGGATCACGCACTTGGATACATTAAACTTAAGAAGCCACTTAGCCGACCAGGCACTTAGTTTGTCGATATTCGATTGTAACCCTTTTTGCGTCATCAGCGCAGCTGACTTCAGTCCATATTTTTAATGTCATCTGCAAACATGACAGCTTCACAATCTAGGTCATTGATACAGTCGTTCACGTAGATTAGGAAGAGTAGGGGCCCAAAACAGAACCCCTGTGGAACACCACTTTCTACTTTTACCCATTCTGAGCTAGAGTTTCCAACAACAACTCTCTGTACTCTGAAAGACAAGAAACTCTTGATCCAATTGAAAAAGTTTTTCCTTGAATTCCTACGTTCCAAATCTTCTGCAAAAGAAGCCGGTGTGGTACACTATCAAAGGCTTTTTTTGAAGTCAAAAAAATACAACATCTACTGCATGACCCTTATCTGTGGCCTTTGTCCATTTCTCGTGCGACTGAAGGGCACTCGTGAGACAGGAACGTCCTGGACGGAAGCCGTGTTGGGCATCGCATAGGATTTGGTTGTTTTCCAGATAGCGCATTAAATGCCTCTTGATAATACGCTCCATTATTTTTGCACGCTATGCAAGTTAAACTGACAGGGCGGTAATTTTCGCAGTCGAGTCGTGAACCTCCTTTATAGATCGGGGCGATGAATGCGCACTTTCATTCTTACGGGAGTTTGCTTTCTTCAAAGGACTTTTGAAATATGATGGACAGTGGTATACACAGTTCGTTAGCAAGTTCTCTTAGGGCTAATGCAGGAATTCTATCCGGCCCAGGCGACTTGGCTGCGCTAATGGCCCAGAGAGTTCACCCTCCAATTCTCTCAAGAACTTGGCTGGCATATTGTCCGGACCCGATGACATTGATTTGCATATATTCTGCAATTCTCTTTCAATTACAGAAATCGGGAAGACTATATATTCTAGCACTGGACTGCAGTTCATAATAGCACTACTAACGTGGTGAAACTGTCGCTGAGTTTCCCTAGTGTATATCATGGCAAAGATCCGGCCTTTGTACTCGGCTTTCTCCCCATTTTCAATGAGTTCTATGCCAGTATCATTCTTAAGTATGGCAACCGGATCCTTGTATTTTAGTCGGCTATTGAGATAATTGAATAGTATTTTGGGCTTATTTTCAGCCTCTCGGATTATTCTTGATTCAAAGTTCTTCATTGCCAGACGGATTAATTTTTTGACGGCATTTTGTTGGGACGAAAGTCCTCGAGGTGAACTGGTGACCCAGTTTCCCTGAATAAATTAAATCACTGTAAGTGCTTTTATTTAGGGAAGTGGGCTTTCACCCTTGAGCTCCCTATTGATATTCAAAAATGTCAATAGACTAAACGTTTACAGCAATAAAATTGAAAAATTAAAATTTAAGGTCATCGATATGTGTGGGCCAGGCGCAAGCTGCCGCTTTTGACACAATTTTCATTATATGTACAATAGTTTCTCAGCAAATGAGTATCTAGTTTGTATTTAAATGTGTAAAAGTTTCCGATAGGACCACCACGTCAGAGAGTTCGTTCTATGCTCCAACGACCCTCTGCATGGCGTTCCGACGGACGTCAGTGTGGACCAACTTCCTCTGCAGTTTAAAGGGATGACACCGCAAATGTTCCATCCCAGCCAATTCAAAGAAGTCAGCAAATTCTAGGGCACTTTGTGGCCTCTGACAATCCGGTAGGTTTGGATGAGGTCAACGCGTATTTTCCTGTAATTGAGAGAAAACAAATCAAGTTCAGCCAGCCTAGCATTGTAAGGCAGATGACTAAGATTATTGACAATATTCGTAGCCCTCGCCTGCAATCGTTCCAGCTGTATATAATCCTTTTTAAACCATGGATTACATTCAATTCAATTCAATTTATTGAGGGAAATAGGCATGGGCCTTTGAGTACCCTATTTGTAACGTAAAATTAAGTGCGGTATACAGAGAAACCGTGTGGGTTGCAAAGGTACAAAAGGCGGTCATAAAATATGACAAGTGGTGCACGACTCTCGAGGGTTAAGATAAATTCCTCATCGCTCAGGCTCGTTGCGGAACCTAAAACTGTCAAGGTTCCTTTTAAAGCTTTCCAGCGATGGTGACATCACAACGTCTTCAGGGAGGGCATTCCATGGTTTAACCACTCTGACAGAGAAGGAGAACTTGCGCACATCCAGTCTCGCCTGCTGGACACGCAGTTTCAATGGGTGACCTCGGAGATGGTTGATGGCGGCAAATTCAAAGAAGTCCGAGAATTCCAGGCAACAATCCAATCCCTTCACAATGCGGAATGTCTGCAGGAGATCACCACGCATTTGCCTATAACTCAAAGGGAACAGATTAAGATTCATTAGGCGGGTTGGATATGGCAAGGAGCTTTGACTTCTAACCATTTTGGTGGCTTTCCTCTGTACTCTTTCGAGGCAGTTCTGATCTTGAACTGTCCAGGGTTTCCAGGCGTGCATAGCATATTCCAAATGCGGCCTAATGAATGTTCCAAAAGTCTTAGCGAAAAGATCTTCATCGAAATCCAAAAAGGCTCGTCTGATTGCATGCAACACCAAAATTTCGCTCTTCGCCACTTTCAAGCAGTGAGACGATGGTTTTAAGGTGGTGGTCGTCAGCACACCAAGGTCCTTTTGGGTTTCCACGTCTTTTAAGGCTTCACCGTTGAGAAAGTAACTTCTACTTTCAGCAGATCCAGATGGGTTGCCTAAGCGAAGTATTGTACACTTATCGACGTTGAACCGCAAAAGCCAATGATTCGACCACTCCTCCAACCGAGTTAGGTTGATCTGCAGTTTATCTTCGTCAGCAGGGCTCTGGATTACATTCCAGATTTTTAATGTCATCGGCAAACATTGCTGCTTCACAGTCGAGATTCCTGACACAATCGTTTCACGTATATTAAAAACAGTATTGGCCCCTAGTACTGAACCCCTGAGGAACCCCACTCTCGACCGCAGCAGAACTTGACCTCTCTTGGCCGATGCACACAACCTGGCGCCGACCCACGAGGAAGTTTTTCGATCCACTTGAGGAGGTTACCTCTGATTCCAATTCTTTCTAGCTTGTACAGCAGTCTCTCGTGCGGCACAGTATCGAAGGCCTTTGAAAATCAATGAAGGCAATGTGAACCGCGTGTCTATCTTCAAGTGCTTGGGATCCACCTCTGGAGCGAATACAGCAAATTCGTTGTGCATGATCTTCCTTTTCTGAACCCGTGTTGACAGCTTGATAACAAATTATGAGTCTCTAGGAATTTCACCAATTCGCTCTTGATGATCCTTTTCCATAATCTTGCCAAGGATGCATGTTGCTTATGGGCCTGTAGTTTGTCACTGACGCCCGGCTACCGCTTTTTGTACAAGGGAGTTATATGTGCCAGCTTCCAATCGAAAGGAAGTGTTCCGGAGTCAAAAGGACTTTTGAAAGAGCACTGACAAAGGTGCGGAAAATTCATTGGCGAGTTCTTTCAGAAGCTTGGGTGGAAGCTCGTCTGGTCCTGGGGATTTCGACTCTTTTAGTTCTTTTAATTCCTTTTTGATCATAAATTCCGAGAATAGTATCTGGCTTATGCTTTCAGTCGGCGGGTTATCCACTGAGGGACGAAGGAACCTTGCCTCGTTTGTGAAGACTTAGCGGTAGAACTGTGTAAAGTACTCAACTTTTTCCCTGTTTTCAGAAATTTTGACGCCCATGGCAGTCTAAATCAGTGGTATTTGATGTTTATTCCTTGTACATCTACGGAAGTAACTGTAGACTAACTTTGGATTCTGCGTTGCCTTTTGCAGCAAAGTCTTCTCAAATTCTCTTCGCGTTTTAAGAATAAGGCTTCTCATTTTGTTTCTCTGTGCTTTTATACCTATTAAAAATAGGCGACTTGATTAGACTCGCAATATTTTTCTCCACAACTTGTGCTTCCTGTTTATTTCCCTTTTAAGTTGCTGTCTAGCCACCCAGGACGCTTGCTGTGATGGACACTCGTTAGCGGGCAGTGGTTGTCAATAAGTTGCAGAAGAACATTTCGGAAGGACTCCCAATCTTCGTTTACGGTGCTCGAAAACATTGAGGTCCAGTTGATGTGTGTTAAATCTGCTCGCATCTGATGAAAGTTTCTCGCCAAACGTTACGCCGTTTTTCCTATATAGCAGGCGCAACGGAGAATAAGGAGTAGTCCCACATAAGCACCACATGATCACTACGACCGAGCGGAGGCATTGAAATAATCTCGTTAATGCTGCCTGATGTTTTCGTGAAAACCAGGTCAAGACAGTTAGCCCTTTGTCCTTCACGTGTTCTGGTGGGGAAAGGGACATGCTGTGTGAGGAGTGCATTCAAGGTCTTTTGCAGAAAAACATAATCAAAAGTCGATTTCGGGCATGATGATTGAACAGTGCTCCAGTTAATTCCTGGTGCGTTGAAGTCACCCATAATCATGACATTAGGTCGACTGGATAAATTTTCTAATTGTTCCAACAAGTGGGTGTCCGCGACTCGGTCTATCCTAGGTGGCCGATAGACAATGAGGACATCTAGACATGGAGAGCCAAGAGCCTTGATGTTCAACCATATGGCTTCCGTGCTGCACGCAAACTTGCTCGTCTTGTCAGACACTATTAGAACGTCTTTCACATACACAATTATTCCACCACCCTGTCGGTTTTCTCTGACCCTCCGATATATCTGGTACCCAGACAATGTTATTTCGCTATCTCGAATACTGCCCGACAGCCAGGTTTCGGTTACTGCTATCACATCCGGAGATACTTCGGCAAGGCAAATTTTTAACTCATCAAGTTTTGATAAAAGGCTTTGCGCATTTGTATACAAGCACTTCAATTTTGCGCCGACCAAATTTCCTGTTGCGTTTGTCAATTTTATGGGTCCAACTGCGTCTCCTCTAACGTCACGGTCGTATGTCTTTTCCGTTTCTTGATGATTTTCGGTTATTCTGGTTTCTTTAGTGAGAACGCTGGGCGTTACGGAATCAGTTCTGACATCTCTTTGGGCAATTGGTTCCCTGATGGTTTTGGCGTTAGTGAGGTGGTTGCCATTGTCCTCAGCACAATCGGTTGGTTCAATGGAAAATTTGTATTCTTTTGAACTACCTTCCCCTTGAAAATAACCAGATTGTGTTTGCCAGCCTTCAGTCTTGATTGTAGTTCCAAGACAAGTTCCTGGCGTTTCAGCCTTTCCGCAGGGGAGTAGTCCGGTTGAAAAAACCTCTTTATGCAAGTGACGTAGGTTAGTTTTTTTGGATAGGATCGCCTTGATTTGGTCCTTGCTCTCTAGCATTATTTTTCAGAGGTCGCGGTCGCGGCGTTCCTAGGCTGTCTTCAGACTTTTTGCCGATCCGGAATGCTTTAATAACTTTTTACTTCCACGCCCGGTGGGAGCAACTGGTTTAGGAGGCCATTAAACGAAGCAAGGTCTTCGGCGACACGGTCTTCTGGTCGTACTGCAGTTGACTCGTGCAAACCCTGAATAACTAAACACTGTTGTCGATCCTGGTGCTTGGAATTTTCGCTTCCTCCTAAGTTCTCCTTAGGGGCACGAGAACGGTTTACAGAGCTCTCGTTGGGATTAAGTCTACCTCTGACCATACTCTCATCTGAAGGCTTCAATGAATCCATCAGAGTTGATTGTGACTTTGTACTCCTGTTGTGGTGTTTCCCCATTGCAGCTTGCCACGCGTTTGTTTCTTCGGATTCAACTACGGGCTCTTTATAACACCCAAGATAGCAGGATGAGATTTGTGGTTTGCTCTGGTCGTCCTCCGTAGGATTCAGAGACAGTGCTCCTGTTATCCGGTCGTTATGGGTAATCGTGTCCGAACATTGTGAGCTGTAACCAGTTGAAGTTTTTGATACTTTTCGTGCTTTAGTCACTGCCTTTTTAACTGGAATATTGCTAAGCGTATTTCTTTAGCAATATTCCATGCCAGGCCTGGACGGCATATTTCAAGTGAGATCAAACAATTGCCCCGTATGTTTTTCGGAAGATTTCCTTACCTATCTGCACAAATATCCGTCTGAGCGCAAATAAGACCTGTGTCGCGCTTAACGCTGCCTTTAAGAATTTTTTTAGAATTTTAGAATTTATATTTGGTTAGCACTGGGAAGGCACTGTCTAAGCAAACATTAGTAACGAAATAAAGTTATGACAATGTGTGCAGATAAAATGTACAAATACATAACTTGTTCTGCTATGTCAACAGTTAGCAATGTTTTAAAATTGATGGTGAACTAGAAAAAATAGGCAGGAGGCAGAGTTCAATAAGCCTTCATTTTTGAATTCAATTCAATTCAATTCAATTCAATTTATTGAAGGAAATAGGCATGGGCCTTTGAGTAGCCTATTTGTAACGTAAAATTAAGTGCGGTATACAGAAAAACCATGTGGGTTGAAAAGGTACAAAAGGCGGTCATAAAATATGACAAGTGGTGCACAAGTATCGAGGGTTAAGATAAATTCCTCATCGCTCAGGCTCGTTTTGGAACATAAAACTGTCAAGGTTCCTTTTAAAGCTTTCAAGCGATGGTGACATCACAACGTCTTCAGGGAGGGCATTCCATGGTTTAACCACTCTGACAGAGAATGAGAACTTGCGCACATCCATTCTCGCCTGCTGGACACGCAGTTTCAATGGGTGACCTCGGAGATGGTCGTGGCGGCAAATTCAAAGATGTCCGAGAATTCCAGGCAACAATCCAATCCCTTCACAATGCGGAATGTCTCTAGGATATCACCACGCAGATTAAGATTCATTACGCGGGTTGGATATGGCAAGGAGCTTTGACTTCTAACCATTTTGGTGGCTTTCCTCTGTACTCTTTCGAGGCAGTTCTGATCTTGAACTGTCCAGGGTTTCCAGGCTTGCATAGCATATTCCAAATGCGGCCTAATGAATGTTCCAAAGTCTTAGCGAAGATATTTAGAATTTAGAATTTATATTTAGAATTTACATTTGGTTAGCACCGGGAAGGTACTGTCTAAGCAAACATTAGTAACGAAATAAAGTTATGACAATGTGTGCAGATAAAATGTACAAATACATAACTTGTTCTGCTATGTCAACAGTTAGCAATGTTTTAAAATTGATGGTGAACTAGAAAAAATAGGCAGGAGGCAGAGTTCAATAAGCCTTCATTTTTGAATTCAATTAAATTCAATTCAATTCAATTTATTGAAGGAAATAGGCATGGGCCTTTGAGTAGCCTATTTGTAACGTAAAATTAAGTGCGGTATACAGAGAAACCGTGTGGGTTGAAAAGGTACAAAAGGCGGTCATAAAATATGACAAGTGGTGCACAAGTATCGAGGGTTAAGATAAATTCCTCATCGCTCAGGCTCGTTTTGGAACATAAAACTGTCAAGGTTCCTTTTAAAGCTTTCAAGCGATGGTGACATCACAACGTCTTCAGGGAGGGCATTCCATGGTTTAACCACTCTGACAGAGAATGAGAACTTGCGCACATCCATTCTCGCCTGCTGGACACGCAGTTTCAATGGGTGACCTCGGAGATGGTCGTGGCGGCAAATTCAAAGATGTCCGAGAATTCCAGGCAACAATCCAATCCCTTCACAATGCGGAATGTCTCTAGGATATCACCACGCAGATTAAGATTCATTACGCGGGTTGGATATGGCAAGGAGCTTTGACTTCTAACCATTTTGGTGGCTTTCCTCTGTACTCTTTCGAGGCAGTTCTGATCTTGAACTGTCCAGGGTTTCCAGGCTTGCATAGCATATTCCAAATGCGGCCTAATGAATGTTCCAAAAGTCTTAGCGAAGATATTTAGAATTTAGAATTTATATTTAGAATTTACATTTGGTTAGCACCGGGAAGGTACTGTCTAAGCAAACATTAGTAACGAAATAAAGTTATGACAATGTGTGCAGATAAAATGTACAAATTCATAACTTGTCCTGCTATGTCAACAGTTAGCAATGTTTAAAAATTAGTGGTGAACTAGAAATAAATAGGCAGTGGAAAAAAACTCCTACCATGAAAATGGAGGCAGAGTTCAATAGGCCTTCATTTTCGAATAGAAGGTAGGAGAAAAAAACTGCTTAGGAAAAAAAAGTCAGGTGGTAGAATAGGGTAATATTGCAGTAGCATTTCAGAATGAGATAATGAAACGTCGAGGTGATTCGTTCTTGATCACTTACGCGTATGAAACAGAATCTCACGAAAATGCGTCAATGAACTTAAGTCCTCAGCATCATAGGATCCAGAATTGAATTCTGATGATGGTTGGTATCCAAAGAAACCGCAGCATTTAAGACTGTAGACCACCGAATTTGTAAGTCCGAATGACGTCATCGTTTGGAGGACTGGTGAAATAAGGAGACATTATAGTTCATGGGCGTCTCGAGGTAGCGTAAATTAGTTTCAAGAGGGTTACTCAAATTCCCGATGGTCCTTTCTCCGAGTCATTGGGAAAGCTACTGGGAAAAGATGAGGAAAATAAAGGGTTAATAGAATCAGTGTTAAGATAAATGTGCAGTCTTCGCTTGAATGCAGATAGACTAGTTAACGACCTAATTTCAATTGGCAAGTTATTCCAAAGAAAACTATACCTAGAAGCAAAGAAGAGAGAGCGTTTACACGTGGAGGATGCAGGGGAGGTATAATTAGTGCAGAATTTCTTAGGTTATAAGGAAGACTAACGGGGGTAATGACAGAAAGCTTTGGGAGAGTTGAACTATTATTAAGTCGAAAAAGGAGACAAAAGCCTGCTTCAAGTCTCCTGACCCAAATAAATTTTAGCTTTGTTAGTTGGCATCTTGTTGAGTAGGAAGTAGTTGAAAGAGTCGGAAATAGGAGATTTTTGTGAAATGTCTTTGGACATTTTCAATTTTTGAACGGCTAGATTCGTTCATCAAACCGAAGAAAGGACATCAAAATTCAAGAATGGGAAGTACAAACATACGATAAAGTCTTAATTTAATTTCAGGAAGGTAGAAATTATAAGAAATAAAGCCGCAAATCTGAGCAGCTTTGGCCGTTATTCTATCGGCATGAGGCGAAAGATCTAATTTATTGGTGTAGCTTAAGCCCAAGTCCTTGATGGAGGAACATTCAATCATATGGCAACCTTCAAAGATAAGAGGTTGCGGCAGCCTTACAGGCCCAAAACTCATGTAGCGACACTTAGTAGGTGAGAACTCCATTAGCCATATGGAGCTCCAGGCCGAACGAGCGTCTAAGTCTGAATGAATTTGTTCTAGGCACCGTTCGGTTGTAGAGTTAGAGAAAGAAATAAACGCATTTGAGATCATCAGCATAAATAAAAGATTGAGAATGTTTAACTATCGATGAAATATCATTTATATAAAGTAAGAACAACAAAGGACCTAATACGGTACCTTGAAGGACACCACTAACAATCGAGTATGAGGACCCTACTAAAACTTTTTGTTTTCGATCATTTAGTTATGATCTAATAAAGTCAGTAAGGGGACTACGAAATCCTATAGCTTCTAGTTTAGCTAGAAGTCCTTTTATGAGGCACTTTATCGAATGCCTTACTAAGATCAAAATAGATAACTACTACAGATAGATGATCATTACGAAGAGAGGTTAGTAGATTTAGAAAAGACATGTGGCAGGTTTCACAAGAACGGTCCGGTAAGAAGCCGTGTTGGGAAAAGTTGATAATTTTATTGCTTATGCAAAAATCCGTGATTTGCTTTGCAATTAGTTTTTCGAAGAGTTTAGCAAGAGAGGGCGTTTTATGAACACCGCGATAGTTATGAATGTCCGAGCGGGAACCAGATTTAAAAACTGGTATTATAATAGAAGTTTTCCAATAATCGGGGAAGAAACCATTTTCGAGAAATACTGAGAATAATTTGCTTAGTAAAGGTTGAAAATCCCTTAACTGTTTGATAAGTGAGTTTGGAATGTTATCAGTTCCAACTGAATGTGAATTTTTTAGGTGAGCTATTTCTTTTTGAATACATGAAGGCGAGAAATTAATAGTTGTTAGAAGCGAATTTGAAAGCAGAGGAATTGTGGGAGTGGGGTTAGTTTCAGTGGTATAGTGGTTGGCAAAAAACGAGTTTAACAATTCTGCTTTGCCCAAATCATCTGTAACAAATATGCTGTTACAGTCGAGTAAGGGCGGAGTTGCATTCAGACGCTTAGCCGATGACCGAACATGAAAGATTTGAGCAACAGATTTGGATGAATTGGCATCACTTAGTGCCCGAGACTCCCTACGCTTATCTCGCGCGAGCCTTATTCTCGATGCTAATTCAAATATTTGTGCAATCCTTAAATGAACTGACAAAGAGCTTTTAGATGAATCTTAAAGTTGCTTTCGTAATTTTTTAAGTCTGTTCTGGAGAAAATGTGGAACAGTAGAAGAAGCTGTATGTGAATTAAAAATCTTAAACGGGATAAAAGACTGGATTTTTTCTGTGAGGCTCTGCAATAGCTCACGGAAAAAGTTTAGATCGTTGATTGGGAATATGCTATGCCAATCTAGAGTGCTTACGAAATTATTTACTGTTTGATGGTTTATGTTAGCAAAGTCGAGGTTATTGCATTTAAACCTCAGGCTTCGTAAGAAGGGGAACTGGAAAACAACAGTGAATTATTGCGTGATCACTTGTAAATAGATCATGATGAAAATTCATAAATAGAGGGTGGACATCGTTTGTAAAAATTAAATCTAAAATGTTGTCATTTCTAGTAACTGATCTGACCAGTTGGGACATGTTTGAAAAGTTAATAGTATCGACCAATTTCTGATGTTTAGGCGGAGAGGAATTGGCCTGCCAGTCAATGTCTGGCAGATTAAAATCGCCTACGATTATTTTGACATCAAACTGAGTGTCTGCAACTTTTTCAAATAGTTCACAGAGCTCGCTTTCATTGCCAGAATAACACGCAGGATTATAGACGCAGCCAATTACTGTTTTTTATTGTGTGGGAGGATGACTGAAGCAAAGCATACATTTCCGGAAAAAGACGAAATGTTCAGATGAAAAGGAAATGTACAAAGGATGACTTAATATAAAGGAGGCAACCACCGCCACGTTTTTTTCAGCGCGGTCTTGTCGGTACAAATTAAAAATTATCTATAGCAAGCGTCGAGTCAGAAATAAGAGAGTGAGCCCAGGATTCAGTTATGCACAGCACATCTGGATCAAGCTCAAAGGCTACTGTTCTAAGCTCAGCCATCTTATTTACAACTGACCTCGCATTGAGTGAAACTAAGCTGAGCGTATTCCTGAGCGGCAGGTTACGCTCATCAGTATTTATAAAAAAGGATAATTTGGTGGCGGAGAAGAAAACTGGAAAGAAGAAACGAAAGGTGGGAAAGCAAATTGCTCTGGTCTACAATTTTTCGATATGTTACTGTTAAGAGAACTGAGATTATTGTACAGCGGCATATTTGGATGAAAACCTTGGAAGATATCTTCATCGAAATCCAAAAAGGCTCGTCTGATGGCATGCAACACAGCAATTGCGCTCCTCGCCACTTTCGAGCAGTGAGATGATGGTTTTAAGGTGGTGGTCGTCAGAACACCAAGGTCCTTTTGGGTTTCCACGTCTTTTAAGGCTTCACCGTTGAGAAAGTAACTTCTACTTTCGGCAGATCCAGATGGGTTGCCTAAGCGAAGTATTGTACACTTATCGACGTTGAACCACATAAAGCCAATGATTTGACCACTCCTTCAACCGAGTAAGGTTGATCTGCAGTTTATCTTCGTAAGCAGGGCTCTGGATAGAAGGTAGGAGAAAAAAACTGCTTAGGAAAAAATGGTCAGGTGTTAGAGTAGGGTAATACTGCAGTTGCATTTCAGAATGAGTTAATGAAACGTCGAGGTGATTCGTTCTTGATCACTTAGGCGTATGAAACAAAATCTCACTAAAATGCGTCAATGAACTTAAGTCCTCAGCATCTTAGGATCCAGAATTGAATTCTGATGATGGTGAGTATCCAACGAAACGTGAGCATTTTAGACTTTGGACCACCGAATGTGTACGTCCCAATGACGTCATCGTTTGGAGGACTGGTGAAATAAGGAGACATTATAGTTCATAGGCGACTCGAGGTAGCGAAAATATAGTTTCAAGAGGGTCACTTAAATTCCCGATGGTCCTTTCTCCGAGTCGTGGGGAAAGCTACTGGGAAAATAAAAGGTTAATAGAATCAGTGTTAAGATAAATGTGCAGTCTTCGCTTGAATGCAGATAGACTAGTTAACGACCTAATTTCAATTGGCAAGTTATTCCAAAGAAAACTATACCTAGAAGCAAAGAAGAGAGAGCGTTTACATGTTGAGGATGCAGGGGGAGTTATAATTAGTGCAGAATTTCTTAGGTTATAAGTAAGACTTACGGGGGTAATGACAGAAAGCTTGGGGAGAGTTGAAATATTATTTAGTCGGAAAAGGAGACAAAAGCTTGCTTCAAGTCTCCTGACCCAAAACATTTTTAGCTTCATTAGCTGGCATCACTGTGAAGATGGTTTGAGGTCCTTCTGTTCCTCGACAATCGAAAAAGGCTGTCCATGGAGAATTTATTGGTATAAATCATCCTTCTCACTGGTCCTTCTGGTACGGAGTCTTAGGATCACACTTCCCAACGTTTAAATTTTAGAGCCAATGAGAAGACCAGATTCTAAGACGGTTGAGACTCTCTTGAAGTGAATGCCTATCGGCATCAGATCCGATAGCCCTCCACAATTTAACATCGTCTGCAAACATGACGGCGCTGCAACCCAGGTCATCAACACAGTTGTTAATTTACAGTAAGAAGATTAACGGCCCTAAGACGGAGCCTTGTCAGACACCAAGTAGAACTAGGGTATGTGTTGACTTCTACGTATCGATTCACACAGTTTCCAAACTTCCAGTTAGAAAATCTGCGATCCATGTCAAAAGCATTCCTCCAATTCCAATTTCCGATAATTTTTAGATTAGAAATTTTGTGTGGGAAATTTTCAAATGCCTTCTTGAAATCAAATTAGATGAAGTCAACCCAACCATTATCGTCCAATGCGCCAGTTCACTGCTCTGTCGAGAGTAATAAACTGGAAAGACAAGAGCGATTCTATCTGAAGCAATGCTGAAGCTCTGAGAGTAAGCGGTTTTCTTCCAGGAATTTCACGGTCACCTTCCCGGTCATAACACGTATGGTGGTTCAATACCGTAAAGTTTTATTCCTACAACTTTTTTATATCCCTCTCAGGCTTTTGTTAATGACGTTCCATATTCCAATCGTTCTGGCGCAGTTGGCAATTACCTTCCAAGCCACAATAACTTCCAACTTAATAACCCACCTCCAAATGTTTTTTATAAATAACGATAACCCGAGTTTGAATACTCGAACTACCCTAGATGTCATATTACTTAATGCTAGATCTGTTATAAATAAGATGGCCTCACTGAGAGGCATTGCTTTCGAGTTAATGTCTGATGTTTTATATGTAACTGAATCTTGGACCCATCGCTTAATTTCCGACTCTTTGCTTGTCATAGACCAGTATGATCTCTACCATCAAGACCGTACTTGTAAGCGTGGTTGTAGTTGTCTTCTCTATAAAACAGCTTCGTTTAAGCACTTCCCGTTTGGTCTAGACGTTACGTCATTCTCTGGTAATTACTGCTTCGCATCAATTATCTTGTCGCCCCTCGGATTCATTTACAACCCGCCTTATTCATCATCCGACGATGATGCAAAACTTGTGAAATTTTTAAATTGGTTTCAGAGTCTAATTTTAACATTAAAGTAATCGCTGGGGATTTTAATTTTCCTGAAATTGACTGGATTTCAAACTTTTGTCAACCCAGATTTAAACCGTTTTCTAGATACCATTAATTTTTCTAATTGGTCCCAGCTTGTCCGTTCTTCAACGAGAGACAAGCATATTTTAGACCTGATTTTCACAAACGACATTGTTCTCCTCTCCACCGTGATTTTAAGCAGGGCCTCTTCCGAAGTGACCATACATTAATTCACTTTTGCGTTCCGATTGTCTTTTCGAAAAAGACTAGCACCGTTCTTACCTATCATGCTTTTGACCTCGCAGATATTAGCTTAATTAACAACTTTTTGAACTCATTGGATTGGCAGCATCTCTCCTCCATGAAGGACGGAGCGTGTCTTTGTGACTTCATGTCAGTCGTTTCAAATAACATCCGGGAATTTGTGCTAGTCAATATTGGGAATCCACCGTTTATTCCTTTCTTTGGCCTTGTCTAAATAAATTGAGGACGCAATTAAAAGATCACTCTACTAGTTAGTTATCTGTACATCTATGGATCGCAGAGATTTTGGAATAAGCTTCTAAGATTCGTCTTGCAGGTTACAGACAGAGGGAATCTTGTGCACTCAGTGAGCCAAACTCTGAAAAATCAGTAGCTCAACTGTTCCACCGTCAAAACGAGGTTATGAAATTCCTCCATTTATAAATGAAGACACGAACTTCATTCTCGAAGACTCTGACAAGGCCGAATTTTTTAGTGTGTTCTTTTTAAATCATTTTACGATAGAATCTGAACCGGGTCCGAAGTTTCAGGCTTCCTTCTTCAATGTTATCAGCACCATTGATTTCTCCTCAGAATTAATTCGTTAGCAAATACTTTGTCTAAAAACCTCGTAATCTTCGGAAACTGATGGTATTCCAAACTCAGTTATTAAGAGAGTGCCGAACTTACCCCGTTTGCTTAGCCTTATCTTCTCAGTTTATATTCTAAACGGATTCTTTCCTGACTCATGGAAGACATCTATTATTCTTCCTGTCTTCAAGTCGGGATCTCGTTCAGACGTAAATAATTATTGAGGTGTTCACAAAACCACGGCTCTAGCAAAACTTCTTGAAAAAACTATTTTTAATCAAATTGTCGACTTTTGCCTAGAAAATAAGCTTTAATGGTTTTCTACCTGGAAGGTCATGCAAAGTGTATCACTTAGCTTTTTTTAATCTTCTCACTTCCCTTCGTAATGAGCGACCGTCAGTGGTTGTAATCTTCTTTGACCTAAGCATAGCCTTTTACAAGGTACCGCACAGACGTCTTCTGGTGAAACTGGAAGCCTTGGCATCCGGCCTCCTCTCATTGTCTTCATTGGTTCCTACATGTCTAACCGCAGCCAGAAGGTCTTAGTTTGTTAAAGCTTCTCAACGCCTCAGCCGATTATGAGTGGCGTTTTTCAAGGAGCAGTGCTATGTCCCCTCCTCTTTATATTGTACATAAATAAAATTTCAACTTTACTCATAGATTTAACAACTTTCGTTTATGCTGACGATCTCAAGTGCATTTATTCATTTTCTAAAGACATCGCTCATATTTGCGTTGATAAAATTAACACTGATCTACTTATGCTCTCACGTTGGAGCTCTAGTTGGCAGATGGAATTTTCTCCATCCAAGAGTAGTTTCATGTGGTTTGGCCTGCCAAGCTTCCTGGACACCTAGTTTTTCAAAAAAGCGCAATTTTAGAACGATCAATCATGAGAGACTTAGGTCTTAGTTACACGAATAAGCTAGCATTATCGCCTCATGCATAGCAAGTTTATGCAAAGGCTTAACAGATATGTGGTTTTATATTACATTATTTCTTCCTTCCGGAAATAAAATTATGAATGTACCGCATGTTTGTTCTTCCCATCCTAGAATACTGCTGTCCCCTCTTTAGACAGATGAATGCCTCTGACCGCAGTAAGATTGAAAAAAATTCAGAGGGGATTTACTCGAAGACTATTTTCTTGTGCTGGATCCAGTATCTCTTATACGGATAGAAACAAGTAAGTAAATATTAAATTTCTGTGGGTAAGAAGACTCGAAGCCGGGCTCTGCTTCCTATTTCGCGTTAACTCTAGCCCAAATCTCCCACGAATTAACGCTCTCACATCGCTAGATAGACCTTATGCCACTCGTAATTCCTCTATGATCATTGCACCACCCCTTAGCTCCAAAAATAACCGTTCTCAGTTTTTTGCCTCCAAATATGCTTTCGTTTGGAATAATCTTCCTCACAAAATTAGGTTTTCATATACATTTGCGATTTTCACAACCAAATTTCGCAAGCATTTAACTTCGGAAGATATAAAGTCCTTATTGTCTGTTTCCTTCCCAAACTCGCAAATTTTAGATTTTGAAAAGGGTCCTCCTGGGTTTTTACTTGAAGACTATTTTCTCTTCCTGGATCCAGTATCTCTTATACGGATAGATGCCAGTTAGCAAACATTAAATTTCTGTGGGTTAGAAGACTCGAAGC